>JANHGD010007527.1:28547-38851 GCA_027560375.1 Imantodes cenchoa | reverse complement strand
GGCCCCAGAGTGGGGTGGGAATGGGGATTTTGCAATATCCTTCCCCTGCCACGCCCACCAAGCCATACCATGCCCACTAAGCCATGCCCACAGAACCGGTAGGGGAAAATTTTTAGATTTCATCACTGGTCAAGATAGGCTGGGTTCCCAGACTTACATGGAAGACATTCCGTTTGCTGGACAAATCCCGAGCCCACTCAATACGAGCCCCACGCAAATCCACACTGCTTTCAGGCCGGCTACCAGATGGAGTCTGTGGGAGGGAAAGGACAGAGGTTAGGAGGTTCTCTATACTCCACTGCAAACGATCTGTGCTGGATTGTTGTACTTATTTATTGAAATCTCTTAAACTTGAATTAGGGAACCAGTTTGCAGACATTTTTAAAAAATGGTTATATGGGACAGATGGATGCCATAGTCATCAAATGGGGAAAAGCCAGTTTTTCCATTTTAAAACATTTGGGGGGTGGGGGGTGTTACAGTGCATAATCTTTACAAAGGTACAACCAATGATTTTTACCCTCTCTTCCACCTGTAAAATCAGTGCTATGGTATTACTTGATGATTAACTCCTGAGCTTCTGTAGTGATAGCAGAACAGGATTTTGGGGCGATATGTAGCTACAGTATAGGTTGTTTACCTTTGGTTAAATTGTTAAGTGGACAGTGAGGCCACAATTTAATACTTACTTTTCATCAATTAGGGTTGATTGAAGTAGACTGCAGTCCTTCAAGTTTCTACTTAACATAGAAATATGGTATCTTCTTTTTGTTTGTGAGGGTTTGCTAAGGAGCGTAATGTTTTGGAACACTTATTGGTTGCCATGGTCTAAGATGGTTGTCTATAGTGGGCTGCATAATTTTCTAGAATGTGACAACCTTGTTTTTGTTATTTGTTTGTAGCAGAGGAACATCTAGGT
Source organism: Imantodes cenchoa (assembly GCA_027560375.1). Lineage (NCBI taxonomy): Eukaryota > Metazoa > Chordata > Lepidosauria > Squamata > Dipsadidae > Imantodes > Imantodes cenchoa. The sequence continues at coordinate 37,932 of JANHGD010007527.1, read as the reverse complement.
GTTACTTCTAATTTAATTCTTTTGTAAGTACAAGAATCTTATTTTAACTGAACTTTCTATATTCCTTTATTCTTACTACTGAACATTTTTTAAATATAATTTTTCAAATTAAGAAAGTAAATGTGTAATAGCTTGTTATAGTGCCTTTTAGTAGCAAAGTATAACCTTGTCAGGTTGCCACACCTCATTGTGATGAAAACATTTATTTTTTGCTGACTTCACATTTCTATCTATGCCATGAAAGAGCACACATATTTTTCTAAGTAGAACTGTAAGTCTAGTCTTGAAGACGAATTAAATAGTAAATCATAGCCTACATTCATTGTTAATGGCCGTTCAGTATTTATTTTTACATTAACAGAAGGCATAGTATATACAACACTTAATCTCGTAAAAATTATGTTTTATGTACCTCTAGATCACTGTGTGTTGTGCTATAGCCCTTTTGTACATAACCATATGTACAATATGAAGGGAGATTATCCCCAAATAAAATCACATCAGCCTCTTACAGCTTAACTGTAATAATTAGTAGCAAGCTCTGTTAGTATATTTGCAAATGTGTAGCATTTTAATAAAGATGAACAATCCTAAGCTTCTAATACCACTCCAAAATCAGTTGTAATAAATAACACTGAATAGGAGTCCAATTTGAATGGTCATTTTGACTGTCCTGGAAATTCTTTTACATTCCATGAATAAGTATCTATTGGTCTTCTGATTAGCAATGTAGACACTCTACCTAATAACGATCCTTCTATTTTACGGTTTAGTGTACACTTTCAGGCGGTACCCAAACAAAAATGCAAATTTCCCATGGATCAGCCTTACTTTTTAACACATAAGCAATTGTCTAGTCAAATGTGTGTAATAGTTTAGATTTGCCTTCCTCAGAACCTTAGAACTACTGTCTAATGCTAGAATCCTAGTAACTGTTGCCTAGAACAGTGCTTCCCAACGTGGGGCCCACGCTCCCCACAAGGGGGCAATTAGATTTTTAATGGGGGTAATTGGAACCTTGTTTAAACCAAGTTAATGGCCTTTTAGGCTTCCTCCACTGAGTTGGGAATTCACTTTTTGAATTATATGGGGGAGGGGTGGACATCAGGATTTGAGAGATGCTTAGGTGGGGCATGACCAAAAAAGATTGGGAACCACTGAGTTAGACCAAATGGCACATTATAGCAGAATAATTTATGAATAAAGGTATCTCAAATATTCTAAATTAAGGAATGTGTAAAATATGTGGGACCCATTATTCCTGTGGAATTGAAATTTACCCCATTGTTTATACCTGTCAGGTGAAAGCAATTGGAATCACTAGTGAATAGGCCCAAGTAGTTTATTGTTGATCACCTGTATTACAAGAATCTTGCCAAACTGTCTTCTTTCCCTTGGGAAATGGCAACTACAGACCTGAGGGTTTGACCTCAGACATTTCCTTCTCCAGATTCTAAGTTGAAATGTCTCTACGTTCTCCTTAGAGGGGCCCCCTCCAATTCCATCACATTACCAGTATTAGTTCCAAATTTCTGGCTGTTGTAGCATCCATGCAGTCATATCATGTACTCTTGAGATGATGATGGTGGTAGTGGGAATGTCCAGCATGGGGATAAAATAAATATGGTTAGCCTAATTATACCATGGGGAAAGAGAGAGGGGATATTGCGGTCAAAAGATGATGCCAAATATCAGGAAACAGCAAAGGAGAACATTTTCTCTCAAAAAATGACCCAACAGTTAATAGGTTGCTAATAGATCTCCAAAAGGATGGCAACTCTTGGTCCAATCGAATACCATAAGAGCAATGTGAGACTTTCTTGTTTCTCAGTCAAAAAGAAAGTGAGCATATGTTGCTAGCTCATCCATCTTAATTTGGGTCAACCTAATTCTGCTAAGCCACACTTTAAATATCATCTTTGAATAAGCTATTATTGGCTGAATTAGTGCAACACACTGATCCAAAATGGTAGTTTACAAACCACAGTAACTGAATCCACATAATCAGCCAAATTCAACAGATCACACTGTAGTTCAGCAGTTGAAGGAGCACACTGAGTACTATTGGACCAGGAGATCTGAACTATTTTTTTATCCCTCCTCTTCACCTAACCTTTATTATCGGGACATAAACTGCTGTGATTAGCTCAGTTTCAGAAAATAAACTGCAGACCCATCTCTGCAAGGAAACATGTATTTAAAAACAGGTAAAGCTGTTGGTGCAAAAAGCAGGCACAAGTCATTTTCGTAATCATTTCATTTTTTATGAAGAATGCAATCTAGATAGCTTGAAGAAACCATGATGCATCCAACAAATGAAATTATCATTCCTTAGCAGGGAGATGGAAATAAATTAATTTTCAACCAGATCTATACATACACACAGATTTATAGTTAAAACAATAACTTTAAACACAGGCTCAAGGAATTTTTCAGCCGTTTTCTTCTTTTAAAAAAATCACCTTAGTATTCAGAGATTCTTCATTCTTTTGTTCTAAAGGCTGTGACAATGAAATCATGAGCAGCAGAAATGGAAGTTGTACAAAATAAAGTGCTGCTATATACTTCTGCCACCAGGTGGCTACATCAACAGCCAACTGAGTCTCTGCTGAAAGAATCCTTTGTAACAATTCACTCCAGCAAGGTCCGTTTTTTGCAAAGCAGTGCAAAGCAAGTGAGGCAGTTGGACAGTGGAGGTCAGCTGTGTGTAAGAGCCCTTTAAACACCTCTTCAAGCCCTGTTAAGCAACATGATCCTCCATTCTTATCTATGGCTGTGACTGTTCTGTAGTATCCACATTAACATGCTTTCTTTTAGGAGGATTTTTCTTCTTTGAAGCAAGCAGCATAGGGCAGATTCCAAGGAGCTCCACAGCTAGCTTTGGAGGACAAACTCTCCTGCAAGATAGACACATTCCAACACATATCAGCAATACCACAGTTCACAGACTGGTAATACACAAAGGAGGTTATACACCAGCCTGCTCTTTTTCGTGCTCCTTGTGGGCCTACCACCAGGTGATCTTGAATTCATAGATTGGGCGCTTGCAGTAGTAATGGTTAATCAAGTGTTTGTCACACACCCCAATACATTGCTGGTCCACCGTGATACCCCGGTCAGAAAGGTCCGTCACAATGCAATGGAGGAGATCGTACACATCTGCCACGGCTTCCCATGGCCCAAAGGACACATCCACCTCACAATGGTGCTCAAAAAGCTTGGCCTCCCCTTCACTCCTGTCAAAACGGAGGGAGTTGAAAAGTGGGCACTCGTAAGGCGTGATGGGCATCTCTTCTTTGAAGACGCAGATCTTTAGCTTAGCAAATCGAGCTTTCCTTTGCATTGCCCGCAGCTTAGCTATTTCAATGATTCGCTCTAGATGCTCTAAAAAGCAAAAGAGAAACAAATGACTGAAACATGGTGTGAACGACTTTCCGGACAAAATCCTCTTGCAACTGGTAGTAGTGAGAAACAAGATAATTATACAGTTAAACCACCATCTTGATTTTTAAATTAACACATCTAAATCCTTAGCACATCTTAGTACTTGGTCTTACCAACATACATATAACTTACAATGGGGTTTGCTGCATTTAGTAACTCATCTCTTCCTTGTGTCTCATTTAAAGTGCTATCCACCTATCCGTGAGCCCACAGGGAACTATTGGCATAAGCCAGGGGTGTCAAACTGGATTTCTTCGAGAGCCAGAACAGCATTGTAGTTGTCTTCTGAGGGCCGGCCAGAGGGGAGACAGGACAGAAGGAACAGACAGACGCCTCCTGCAGCACCCTGCCAACCAAAATGGGGTACCCTGTGCTCCGTTTTCACTAGCAGAAGCACCACAGGCTGGTCCTTTGCTATTTTCCAGGCCAGCCCATGGGCTAGATCTTAGCACCCATGGGCCAGAACTGGTCCGTGGGCCTTGAGTTTGACATCCCTAGTATAAGCCTTGATGCCAACGCCAATTCCTATCCTGCCGCAAGTGTGCTACTACCAAATAGTGATATCCTTATTGACTGTGTACAGTCCAGATTAAGGCAAGGGACTCAGTTGTTTCCCTTCCCTCTATCCAAAAGTCAACTACCTCTTTAAAATGGGCTGGAATAGGAAAGGTGGTGAGCCTTGATGGATGATGAGTAACAACACATCTCATCTCCCACCCCACCTGTAATTGGATTTTAATGTTTGGTTTTATCTTATTTGTGTCTGAGAGTGTGTGCGTGTACAATAGCATTTGTTTATTTGATTGCTATAGCCATCCGTCTCAGCAAATGACTGTGGATGGCTCATAATTCAAAATATGTTATAATTAAAATCTTTAAAACATTTTAAAATAATACAAACAATACAATACAAAACAGTAAACAGTAAAAAAAAAACATTAAAACATCTAATTCAAAGTACCCACAAAGCAACTCCATGACTGGAGCTTTTCAAAAATAATCTGGACAGCCATTTGACTGGGACAGTCTAAGAGTCCCGCCTTCAGCAGGGATTTGGACTGGATAACCTCTGAGATTCCTTCTGATCCTGGACTAAAATACTTCAGTGTTGGGAAGGCTACAAAGCAAAGCAGGAAGGAGTGTTGCCAATGTATCACACAACTCCTTCCTCCATATCTATTTGTTACAATATTTTTAAACATGGATTGAGCTTTCTTGCAGAAGAACATTAAACCTGTGTTTTAAAATAGCCTCTGCTAACAGTGAAGAAGGCTGCAGGAGGGTTGCCCGTTGCAGTAGCTGTTATACCATAGCATGCAACATTGTGCACACTCTCAACTATTAGGAGTTACACACAAGTGTGCAGTGTGGTGAATGGAAAACTATAACTGCGTCATACAGCATCACTCCATAACACCTGTCAGCTGCTCTGAAGATTGATTTTTTTTAATATTGATTTTTAAAAAAATCTTTTATGGCACTAAACATCTAAAACTTGATTAAACTGCACTGATAGGCTATGAAGTGGCAGTGTGAAAGCCAGCTTGTATCCCTATTTTATGCACAGTCACTATGAGCAGCAGACAGCTGTCATTTAAGCAATCCAGGTGTCAGGACCAAGATCGACTCAGAGCCTACCAAGCTAAAGGGGAAAGCCTAATTTGAAAGAATTGAACTCTTATTGCCTATCAGTCCACCCAGATAAATCAGACAGGAAATGTGAACAGATGTGCTAATTTTACTTTATCATAAGGTACATTAACAGAAACTTGCACGCCTGAAGGCACAAAGTTCTCCTGTCTGATCAATTAAGCCGGTCCTTCTTACGTTTCTTCCTCTGACCCATCAAGCCACTGGGACCCATCAAGCCTCTGACCCATCAAGCCACCGCCAAGCCTCCTTCTCGTGTGAAATTTCCTAGGCAGCATCTCTTCCCCTCATCACTTGAGATCATTCTCATACTATTACACCGCCAAAAGCAGAATGGTCCTTGGGGGACAATGCCCTGGGATAGGAAGACACAGGTCTTCTTCAATTTAAAGAGGCCAATATTTGCTAGGTTGATTCTACGCTCTACACTCATTTGACAGAACAACTACTTAAACATATCAGTTTGGACAATAAAGGTACTATGGCTTGTTGCCTGCTTTAACGGGAATACACTACTTTAAAACCAGAAGAGGTTTAAGCTGTTTTAGGAATGGATTTGGGATCAAATGAAACCAGAATCATGACACTGCAGAAAGCAAAGGATATGTTTGAGATACATACCCTGACTTAATACAAGTAAGGAAAGTCCCTAAATTCACTAAAATAAGCAAGAGCCAGAGAAGAGATAAAATAAAATGAGGTGAAAGAAACTAGCCCAACATCTATTATTTTTCTAATTTCTCATTTCTGAACTTCTAAAATGGTGACTTGGCGGAAGGCAATAAACCACCACAATTGCTACATCCTCAATTTACCTTTGTAATAGGGCATTAAGCCCAGGAAAGCCTGTCGGACTTTCTCTCCTTTCAGGGGCTGGAGCTCTTCTAGACTGTCCAACAATGGTCCTATGGAATAATACTGAGCTTCCTTGTAAACAGACCTCACTCGTTCTCGTGGAGGTAAGTCACCAGATCGTAGAAAATTAAGTACATCACTAAAAAACAAAAAGGAAACAAACAGAACTGCTGAAATAGTGGCTACCTCTTCTCTTGAGAGAGATGTTATTGAATGTAGTGATTTTTTAAATTATTATTTGAATATTTTAAAAGTATTTATTTATTTATTTATTTTATAATTAAAATGTATAGGCCGCCCAATCCCAAAGGACTCCGGGTGGCGTACATGGATAAAAATACAAAAACAGAAATAAGTGTAACACGTTAAAACAAGCCCACAAAAATGAATTTAAAATACCCATACATCCAACATCCATACGGGGCCAAACATACAGGTGTAGAAATTATTGGCCCCAGGCCTGATGGCACAGCCATGTTTTAATGGCTTTTCTGAAGGCCGGCACCTTCAAGTAGCACATTTTCATTTAAAATTCTTAAAAACATAGATTGCAAGCACAAGTTTTAAGGGCCATTCCCTCTTCACTTGTGCACAGGAAAAGGCACCTACGATGAAGCTTGGGGTCAAGTATGTATGAACTATTTAAAGACAGAAAATACAATACATTATTCAGGTAACTAAGAACTATAAAGGTAGTTTCCTGAGAATAAATTGCATTGAAAGTTGCAGCCTAACACATTGAACAAATAAGCTGAACTGAAAAAAATGGATAAGTGAAAATGTGTCTAAAACACTACTTTCTAAAACACAGTACCTGTTGCAACATGTTTGTTACTTAACCATGCATCTAAAACATTGTTTTCTAAAACAGAGCAGCTGTTGCAACGGATGTTACTTAAGGAAGTAGCAATCCTTGGCATTCTATATATTTCCTGTGGGCCTCACTCTGAAGAAGATATGATTGCAAAGGAAGAAGAGCTATAAGGACAGGATAGAAAATTAACCTACTGATCCAAGTACTTTGTGGGGGGAAAATAGCACATCATCAAATATTATGTACCCAAAATACGTTCCATCTCTGTCAATAAAATATCTTCCCTCAGCATCTGTTGGGATGTAATGCCGGCCACTGAACATGGCTGACAACATGGTGTCTTCATGATGTCTCAGTGTTGACAGCCTGGTCATGAAATGGGTGCCTCCAACATTTAGTGGAACTACGTCAGGGAACTGGAAATAATAAATGGTATTGAAAATTAGACATGGCATGGAGAAAATAGAAAAGTAATACCAGAATTTGGATCACTTAATGAGCTACAGGTAGTCCTCAACTTATAACAGTTTGTTTAATGACCAAAATTACAACAGCCACTGGAAAAAAAAATGACTTATGACCGTTTTTCCCACGAACGTTGCAACATCCCCAAGGTCACGTGATCAAAATTCAGACACTTGGTAACTGACTGATATTTATGACTTGCAGTTTCCCAGGGTTGTGTGATCACCTTTTGCAACCTTCTGACAAGCAAAGTCAACGGGGAAACCAGATTCATTTTACAAACCATGTTACTGATTTAACAACTGCAGTGATTCACTTAACAAATGTGGCCCCAAGGAAAATGAGGCAAAATTCACTTAACAAATGTCTCACTTAGCAACAGAAATATTGCACTCAGTAATGGTCATAAGTCGAGGAATACTTGAATAAAACCCTCCAAGAAAAGCATATCTGATTGCAACATTTTCTCTTAGGCAACAATTGTGGCTATGCCTCCTTATCCATTTGTAGGACATCAATCTTTTCAGTCAGCAGACTCTATTTCTTGTAAATTTGCTTTTTTTTTTCTCTTTTGAAAATAAATGTTGATTTCAAGTTTGTATTTGAAGATTACAGATTTCATGACTGGACTATATTTGGAGGAAGAGTGTTATAGAAATTACTAATAACAACAACTGACAACAGAGGCAAGACTGCAATAAAAAGGTCCTTCTTAGTTGATTTCAAAAAGAATTAGAGACAATTTTAAAGGGTTATCAATAGTTACAAGTCAAACAGTTATATTTCCTTTGAGACAATTTGTGGAATGTCTTATTTTAAACACAATGCTGGAATAAACGTTGGAAATAAAAGATAGGGCGTTCCTAATAAATCCTATTTCTATTACTCTTAGAAGCAAGTATCTGAGAAAAGATAGTTGTTTAGGGCAACTTGTGCCCAAACCATTTAATAAAATCATCACAATTTTGAATTGTGCTGAAACCAAACTGGTGATTAGCGCAGCTGCGGTACAGTTAATGCAAAATCAATCACGTGAATGTCTACTACTGTCCACACCGCTGCAGTCTGGATAAATGATGTTTTTAGATCACTAGTATCAAACCCGCCGCATCACGTTGTCATCACATGACATTTCACAACTTTTTTTCCCATTCGCGGAGCTGGGGTGGGCGTGGCCTGAGCGTGACGCATCCGGTCTGTGGGCCGCCAATTTGACACCCCTGTTCTGGATAGTCCTCAAAATAGGTCCTGTATACAGCATTCTGCAGTAAAAGCACCCATGTAACATGTGTTTTAACATATGTTTCACCAAGGGCAGGTCTGACATTCCCAAGAACAACCTAAGCAGGGTAAAAACATACTGTAATTGAGCACAGCTGCTAACTAAGCATCCAGAGACAAAACAGCCCAGGTGTATTCCTAAGTCTGTATGAAATGTCAAGATTAGGCATGCCACTTAATACCAATTGCCAGGGTTCTATAGAACAGCCCTGTTTCTTGGACTATTTGACGACAAAGAGAAGAGGGAGAATGCTGGACTAAATTGATGTAATTCAGATAGCTGCAACGTTCATGTCACCAATGAACGCTGAAACTTAACTCATGTAAATCCCTGGGGAGAATACAGGATCTGGGTGTATACAGAAGAGGCAGAGAAAGGGAACATACACAAGATTCAAAGACCTTCAGTAAGAACCACCAGTATACTCAAGTCAATCTGTCTATCTGCAATAGCAAACGTATCTGTGAAATTTTAGGGATTTTTCACCCATTCCGAATACCAAAAAAAAAAAATCAACAGGTTTGGTATTCACACCTTTCAAACTACCAAGAAAACTGACTGGGTCTGAATACTGGTGTACTAAAGTTTGCACTTCATCTGTGGTTCTCTTTGGATTCCAAAACCAAGAACATTGTTCAACATGTGACAGGCCAGCCACTCAGCTAAAATCAACTTCCTTGAAAAGTCTGCTTAACTAGGAACACACATTTAGAAGACTTCTTCTTACATGCAAAGAGGCAGTGTAGCAAAGCGGTTACACTGCTGGACTGAAAATAAGGAGTTCACTCTCAACCATACAAACTCATTTGGTGATTATGAACCACTTATTTTCTGTCACCTCAGTGCAGCGGTCTTCAAACTTGGCAACTTTAAGA
>JANHGD010007527.1:0-11008 GCA_027560375.1 Imantodes cenchoa | reverse complement strand
CCCAAGGAGACGTTGATAATCTCCTGGAGCCAGCCTCGTGTCACCTCCCGGGAGGCCAGCACCAACCAAGAGGGACATGGGTCCAATAAGCATGTGGTTGCCTTTAGTCTCGTCAAAATCCTGTCCACGTCTTTAGGGGTCACAGGATCAAACTCCTCCCAGATAACACTCTCAAGACTGGCTTCCGGTAAAAAAGTATGAAGATTGCCTCATTGAATAAACCTCTTATTTTAAGGACTAGAAGTACATCGGGAGGGTAAAAATAACATTTCAGGAAATGCAGAAACTGGTAGTAAAATAATAATAGTTCAGAAACTAGGCAGAGTCTAAAAGCAGTATTTTTTATGTGAAGAATCTGTTTTTTTCCTGATTTCCTGTTTTTCTAAAAAAGTAAGCACATGAAAAATTTAAGAGAATATATAATCCTGTTTAAATGTCATGTTGTTCTTGTTTTCTCTTCTCAGTCTTATTTATGTGAAAAATTAAGTTCCCAGCTTTTTTAGAGTTCAGTAGTTCATATTTTCATTTGTAACAAAAAGATGTTAAAAAAATAAAACTTAATAAATGTACATTATTGTGTAATTAAAATTAGAATTTTGCATTTAATAAATATGCAAAAATGATAGTTTCTAATGAGTAAAGCAAAATATACATAAGACAGTTTATGTTCCTAAAGCAGATATGTGAAGGATAAAATGAATACAATTATTGCATATATTTCCATTTTTCTTCCAGAAAAAAATGAGAAAATTATCTTTTTTACAGCAACAAATCCAGAAATTTTATACCTCTATTGCAGTGATGACTAACCTTTTTGTCGTCGCGTGCTGAAAGCAGACACCCGCACATGCCTGCACCCATAATGCAATGCATATGTGACCCTCCTGCATGACCCCACGTGCAACCCCCCCACACGCCCCGTTTTGGGCCTAGCAGGCCTCCCTGCAACCTCCTGGGAACAAAATAGGCCATGGGGGGGGGTGCACCGCACCCCCCCCTGGACTCTCCCTGCCCCATGTGCATGTGCACATGACCCCCCATGCATGCACGTGCATCTCTTGCACGTGCCCCACCCCCTGCGCATGTGCAGCAGAAAACCAAAAATCAGCTGGCCGGCGGGAGGCACACGCACATGCATGCTGAAGCTGAGCTGGGGCGACGGCTGATGTGCCTGCAGAGAGGGCTCTGCATGCCACCTGTGGCACGCCTGCCATAGGTTTGCCATCACGGCTCTATTGCATCACCTCTAAATGATCTCCTCTCTCTTTAGCAGGAGTGTAACCTGAGGCTTCAGCAGGTCGCTTCAGCATCAAGAACATGGCTCTTAAGTCATCCCAAAATCATCATTAATTGTAATTTTTGAACCAACAGGAAGACAAAATTATTGTCATTAAAGAACAATCCTGTTAATTGGATTGGCCAACATGATTTTAACTGCATTTTACATTAAATTATTTTATTTTGTTAGATTTCTATCAACCTTTTTTTTTTCCCCCAGAAGTTGAAGGGCTGTCCATTTTATCTCCTGACCAGCAACTCTTGAGAGGGGTTGAAATGAAAGAAAGCAATCAGGGTTTCTTAATGAATTTCTACGGCAAAGGATGGATTTGAACAGGGCCCAATATTTTAACTGCAAATATTGGTCCAAATTAACTTCAGTTAACAGTAATCAAATGCAGCTTGTTACACAATGCACGCTAGGTCTTTAATTGACCTGGTAACACAAGTTATGTAAACATACCCTGGCTTGTCACTGAGAAAGGACAGACAGAGCCATTGCTAACGGCCTGATTGAATCTGCATTAATATACCAAGAATTCAGGATTATCTAATGAAACAAATTGTAATATGTTTTGGACAGATGGAAGAAAACTCTTCATCTCAGTGTTTCATTACACCCTGGAACTTACCACCAAAAGTTTTTAATGGACCACCAACCTCGACAATTTTAATGGACAATCGGGCATGTTCACAATAAAGGAAAGAGAATATGTAACTGTGGCCAATAGCCATGATGGACTAATTAAACCTTCATGTTTAGAGGCAGTTTTATTTCTGAATACAGCTCCCACGTCATCTGGTATGCTGACTATAGAAGCAGAGGTGACTAGTATTTGGATCCCAAGTAAGAAAGATGCTTCATTCAACAGCTCATTTAAAAAAAAAGACCAAAGAAACTCTGGAAAAGACACAGCATTTTAAAGGAGGATCCAACAAGCACAGCAAAGCATTTTTCCAGCTTCAGATCCACACCTGAGTTAGCTGAATTTCGGATTCTCTGCTGCCAGTAGGGAGGAAAAAATCCTATCTGAAATCCAGGAAGTCTGCTGCTAATCCCTGTTTTTAAGCCAGACAGGCCAAAAACAGGACTTGGTATTGAGCTTCTTCCTCTTTCTCTAAAAAGCCTTCACTCTTCTCAGCTTCTAACACAGGACAGCAAATAATATTCCCTCCCACCTCACAAAAAAATCCCACTTTCTACATTCCTCCTCAAATTGCTGTCTATGGCTCTGCTGACAATAATAAAGGGGGGGGGGGATCCAGCGGAGGCTGCTTCCTTAAAAAATAAATGACATTCTCCCCACCAGCTCCAGCTGTTTTTTATTAAGAAGAGGGCAAATGCCAGAGTTACAGTGCTAGTTATGGCAAGACTCCATGCATCCAGCCTGTCCGCCAAGAGCCACGTTGGCAATGTGTTTCAGCCACAGCGCATCTCGTGCTGCCTTGAGTTACTGCCAGTTCAGGCAGCTTCTTTTCACATCAATGTCAGTTCAGATTTGTTTTCTGTTGTTGTTGGTTTTTTGGGGGGATTGAAATGAAATTGTACAGGACTGGCTTCGTCACCCAAACCATAATAAACAGAAGCTGAGCACTGTGGAGGTTCAAAACTCCTTTGAGTAAGGTTTGGACAATCTCTGGGTACTATTCTAAGTAAATATTGCTCCATAAGAGTGTGGAGGGTGAGCAATCAAGTCCAATGAAATGAGAGGACAAACAAACTGGACTGCTAAATTTATGAAAAGTTTCTCCTCATCCTATGTGTGCATGTACACACTCACAGCACAACCAGGATGCAAACAATTTCCATCACAGCACAACTAGGGTGCAAACAATTTTCATTTGTTAAGCATTCTTTTTAAATGGTCTAAACAGCAAGTTTTAAATCAGTAGCTTAATCGGGAGTTTATCAAATTTTCTCTTTTCACCCAAAAATAGGGAGAAACATATCCAGGGAGGCTTAATTTTAGGGAAAAGGGGGAGGAGAAAGGAGAGGATTATGTGTTACAAACCTGTGCATAGAAGCATGTATGCAATCAATGAGACTTCTAACTGAAAGGAGAATGGCTTAGAACAGTCACACATGATACAGGGCTGTAGGGAGTTCTGGTGCCTTTCAGATCATGAATAATTGAATTATCCAAATAGAGCTGATGACATTGAAGAATTACCCCTACCAAGAAGAACTTGATCAACACAGAGTAACCAATTACACAGAGCTACAATTTTCCTGCATGTCTGATTGAATGATCCAATTAGACTCAATTAAGAAATCTGTAGCCCTAGAGCTGCAGGCAGGCCTCTCTGGACAGTCTTTCTGTAGCCCTTAGGGCTCCCTGAGACCATAACTGGTTGCACCTGGTGGCCTAATTTCCTGCTGTTGTGCAAAATACATACACACGAAATCACTGTAGTGACTCATACAGAGATGCAGCAGGAATTCCCCTTGCCATTTTGGTCAAGTATATACATTCCTTATGACCAGCTGTTATTTTCTTCTCACCAGTACCACACTGTGGCATGTAAGCTGGGCCTGATCAATGGCTTCAATGCCATAAACAGTATTTACAGTTAGCATCTAAACCAGCAGTAAACCACCAGGATCAATTTTTGCCAATGGGGCCAACTTTTTCCACCTAAGAAAGCAATCAAGATACTCCTGTTTGGTCCAGAATCGTGGATTAAACCCTAATGATTTTAAGGATTTTTTAAACAGGATTTTAATTGTTTTATGTTTTCTTTTGTTTTTACTGTGAGCTGCCAAGTATTCATTAGGTAGGGAAAAAAAACCCACAGAGCAATTTCTGTTAGACTAATTCAAATTTCACAAACTTCCTGCACATTTTCATGCTTCAAACTTATTTTAGCCCCCCCCCCCTTGTGATTGACATAGCTGCGATTGTTTTCTATAAGTAAAATGGTTGATGTGAATGTTTAAAACTATTCTCCATCTCCATTTAAAAAGCAGCATTGTGAAGAGGAGAAATAAGGTTTGAGAGCTACTATTCTGATACTTAACTATCAGGATGTCTCTGCTGTTTTCTTTTGCTCTAGTCTGCTGCATATTTGCACTGCTTAAGACAAACAGCTACAAAGAAATCAAAGCGTTCTCTCTCTCTCTTTCTGCACAGCACCAGCTTTTCATATTCTGTTTTAAGACTGCAGATGAAAATCAGAAAATAAAAAGAAGCTTGCTTGTCCTTCAATCTTGATCCCACTGGTGAAAAAATGATCCTGCTGGTTTATCTGACGAACAATAAATATTTATAGTCTTGAAGCCGGTCACTCCCAACCTGGATGGTGGTCATTGTTGATCATAAGGAATGCATGCACTGAAATGATGAAAAGCCCATGAGTTTTATCTACATCTCTGCTACATCTTTGCATGAATTACTGCCGTTGTTTTATTCTTCTATTTAGCTTCCACTCAGACAGGAGAGCAATAGGTAATTTTCAACTGGCTAAGCCCAAGTCTCAAGGAAGTCAATTCCATAACAACAACCATTCCTTTCCTTCAGGAGCTCAAGGCAGTCTTTCCTCCAATTCCTCTCCCACACACCCACACATACACATACACCCCAACCCTTTGACGAAGGTTGGACTAATGGGTACCCTTTTACCCAGGAGTGGGCGTCAAACATTTTAGCAAGTAGTTCTCTGCCTGGTTGCTGGGTGGGCGTGGCCATGGTAGGCGTGGCCCAGTCAGCCTCCTGCACCACAGTGGGAGGGGGCGGTTTTGCCCTACCTGGGCTCTGGAGGTGTTCCTTGAGCCTCTGCGAGGGCGCAAACAGCCTCCCCAAGCTCCGGAGGTCCTCTGGAGTCCAGGCCCGTTTTCAGCCTTCCCGAACTTTTGGTAGGCCCATTTTTTGCCCTCTCCGAGCCTCCGCGCATGCCCTGCACTTACCTGCATCTAAAATGGGCCGCGTGGGGACTCCTGGGAGGTTCAGGGCAGGGTGGCTTGGGCCAGCCAGGAGTGGGATTTGGGGGTTCTCCGAATTGCACAGAATCTTAGCTAGAGGTTCTCCTGAACTCCTGCGAATCCCCAGCAGCCCACTTTAATGCCATTTTAGAACCAGGGAATTTTTCCACAATGGAAAATTTAACAACAGGAAAACGTTCCATCCCACATCCCTACCTTTGAGGCTTTCTGCAGTGAAGGGTAATTCCTGGCATCTGTACATGGAAATTTTTCCTAATTTCAGATATGTATGGGGGAGGGCGGGGAGAATGGCTGAGGCAGAGAAATATTTCTATTTCTCTGAATTTTTCAGGATGCATTTTTGTTATTGTTCTCTGTAACCCTGACCATAAACAAAAATTCCCAGCCCTTTTTGTGAGTATTTCAGAGGAAACAAACAGCTGGACAAAGTACGTCCCACTCAGGACTTTCTAAAAACCCCACTCAGGAAGAAGCAGACTCACTTTGATAGGGACACTCCCCCAGCTTTCCCAATCATTTCTTCGTGATGCAGAACTGCAGGATTCCACGGGATGTGGAGGAACTTGAGGAGTGTGCTGAGCCACTGCTCAGGGTGCAAGACCAGCTGCTCATAATACATCATCATGCAACGGTCAAGGCCAGCCTCCAAGCACTGGTTATACATGATCTCAATGGCACGATTCCATTTGGTCAGGCAATCCCTGTAGCTACTCAGATCAAAGCCAGCAATGGTGACCTTCCTGGAGATCATGGAATGAACGGCGGCTCGGCCATCTCTGACCATTAAAATAAACTTGGCATTGGGGAAAATCCTGGCAAGGTAAGTTAAAGACTTGAGGGCAAAGGGGTCCTTGTTGCACAGGTAAGGCGCTAGCTCCCCGTGCTTCACGATAATTTCCAAGAGGAAGGCCTGCATGGCCGAGTCCAACACCTCGTCTGTGACACCCGCTTCATTGAGCCGCACCTTCTCTTTGCCTGATCGGGACCACAACTGCTTGAGAGCCAAAATCCGAGGGATGACCCGTGTTTCTTCCCCACAGCGGATGTCCGGGTGAGCATCTAGCATCGCCCGCATCAAGGTGGTGCCGCTCCGGGGTACTCCCCCAATAAATATTAAAGGCATGTCTTTGTTATAAGCCAGCGTGGCATTTTCCTTCGTGCTCTGGCTGGTTCTTGTGGTTGCTTTGGCTGGCTCCAGTCGGGTCAATTGGCTTCGCTCCTCTATTTGGTGATGACATTCCATAGCATGTTGTCCCAAGTAGAAGACAGTCACTGAACTAATCACCAGACAGACCAGCAAGAGGTTATGCTTGAATTTCCCTACCATCTTTTGTAGAGCAGCCACTTCATGCGGTTAGAGGTGGCTGGCTGGCCCAAGTCACTGCCCCTGTTTCATGCCATGGAGAATGTGGTCCCAAGAGATCAAGACTTGCTGGAACAGAGGAACAAATAAAGGAAACAAAAGGAAACAAAATAAATCAGAGTACTATGCTTAAATTTAAAGAGCTTCTCTCCTCCCAGGCAACATCCCAGCTATTACACTTGCAATCATCAATGATCGAGAGTTAATGGGATCTAGTAGTTACAACACAATATTGTAATTTTGAACGTCTATGGAGATTTCCAGTCATCCAGTTCATAGTTGTCCCAAAGGAGCTTTTCCAAAACGCAACATGACTTTGTTTTTCCTTGAAGACATTTCGCTTCTCATCCAAGAAATTTTTTCAGTTCTTGGATGAGAAGCAAAATGTCTTCAAGGTAAAACAAAGAAAGTCCAGTTTGCCTGTTGGAAAAGCACCTTTGGAATTGGAATTGGGAAGAAAATAGATCTGAAAATTATTGTATAAGATCAAAATTGCTGCATTTACCACAGGAAATTGGGATGGGGGTAATAATTGCAAGTAAATGATAACAACTATAGCAAGTGGATGAATTTGTGTATCTTCTCAAAATGTTTACCAAAGGTGGGAAATAGATGGGTAAATGGTTAGATGTACCAAAATGATGGGTAGCACATGATCTTTTCTGAGAAACAAAATGTGTCTTATACACTTTCTTTTATGGGTTCACTAGGTGGGTTCTCTAGGACAGGGGTCCTGAACCCCTGGTGGTGAACCGGCACCAGGCCACGGCATGCCATAAACTAGGTTGCGCAAAAAAGCAAAGACCTATCCATGGGATGCAGGCAGCATGGGAAACCACATCCCCTCCGGTCCGCATAAAAAACTCTCTCCACGGAACCAGTCCCTGGTGCCCAAAGGTAGGGAGCTGCTCCTCCAGGAGAAACAAAAAAGTAAATTGAATGTAATGGAAATGGGCTACTCAAGAAGTATGTTGTGCAAAACAAGAAGAGACAGCAACAAAAATGAACGAATGATGAATGAATGTGAATTGAATACAAGAGCATGAAAAAGAATGCTTCACAAATGTGTGTATCTGAGGTGATTTGATTTGAATTGAATTTGAGGCTGAGATGGTTTCATCACACACAGAGAATGAATTAGTCTACAACTGCAAAACAAATATAGGAAAAGCGGGAATAGAAAGACCAGTTGAGATTAACTGGAATTGCGAGATTGGCAAAAAGAGAGGGACAATATGTTTAAAGAACAAGAAGCAATGTACAAGAAGCAAGAGCAGTAAATGGATATGAGAGAAACAAAAAGGATTTTGCAAGGACAGAAAGGAATGGAGGACTGTAATGGAAGGTATGGGTATATGCTGGACTATCTGTATTTATTTTTCTTTTCTCAGTTGTTTAATTTTTTGGGTCTGCTATGTCTAACTCTTTTTCTGTTCTATGCATAATGTTGCTAATTGTGGAAAGGTACAGCTGAAAGAGGTATGAACAAATGTTTATTCCTTGTGCTTTACCACCTTACTAGATTGAAATGTGTCCCCAAATCGCATTTGATCACTCTCCTTATACATAATTGGAAATAAGTCCCAGAGCAGGGGTGTCAAACTGGCGGTCCATGAGCCAGATGTGTCACGCGCAGGCCACACCCACACCAGCTCCACGAATGGGAAAAATGTCGCAAAACATCACATGACAACATGATGCCGGACGTTTGACACCTCTGGCCTAAAGGATGCACTTTGCCTTTGATGCAGTTTACAAGTCTCTGAGCAGCCCAGTTACAACACAAGATTAATAACTGGTTCTAAACCAACATCTGTATCATTGCTCCCAAAAACAAACTAAAAAACTAGTCTTTTTATCTTCCATTTAGAAGCAACCTTCTCCAGTTACACATAAGTTGCAATCCAATGTTCTGGGATGGTCTCCAGGAAACCATAAATTCAGTCAGATTTCCCCTCTGAAGAGCAGAGTTGGGGCTCCAGCCTCCCAAGGGAAAAGTCAGTAACAGAATTTTGAGTTGCCTCCATGGGAGGCTCAGTAACTCCCCCCATCAGAAAAGCCAAAACGGAGGGTGCGGCAAAAACTGAGCTAGGAGCATTCCAGGAAAGGATGTGGTTTTCTTTGTTTGCCCCCTAAGGCAGCAAAGATGCATATATCTGTTATTTTTATTTACTTATTTATGCAATGTATATGCTGTTCAATCCCAAACAAAGTTCTAAACAGTTCCCAAATATTACAAAAAAGGAAATAAAAACGAAATCCAAATGATCATTAATAAACATAAAAAAATCTTCCTATTTCACAATATACCAAGAAAAAGAAAACAGTAGTACCTATTCTTTTTGAAAGTTGGTATTGGAAAAGACTGCTGAAATACAGGTAAGAAAACAGGCCAATAGATCATTGAACAAATCAAGCCCGAGTTCTCACTCAGGACATAAATAGCCAGGCTAATATTATTCTATTTCAGACATATTATGAAAAGACTTTTCTGGAAAAAAGTCTGATGCTGGAAAAGGTGGAAAGAATGAGAAGAGGGTAGACTCTGTTACAGTGGTGACCTGAAAGAACATTAGGAGACCTAAACGAACAAGACAGATCTAGATCATGATGGAGAAAAATTTATCTATGTGGTCACTAGGAGTAAAAACTAACTTAATGGCACATAATCAATCAAACTATCACTAACCACAAGGAGGGGACCTAGCTGTCAAGTGCCAGGAAAAACAGGACAGACAGTTCAAATGGGTATAAAGATTTATTGTAAGCTTGAGCTCTCTACAAGAATCTGAAATTAGCGGGAGATAAGAGTAGAAGGAATTCAAGGTGAGCTGGACTTAGATATCTTGTGGGCACGAAGGGACTCATGACTGATGATGCATTTGACCCCCTCCCTCAAACTCAGCCTGGTCATCTCCACCACCAGCATGCTATCAATCCCTAAAGTATTTCTCTAGAGCTGAACACATCCTTGAAGTACCAGGGCTGTAATTTTAATTCAAAGAAGTATTCATCACTGTCTGTCAAAATTAATGTCCTCTTAATGTTTGCAAAGGGGAAGGGGGAATGCTATCAGAGGGACATCAGATCCTCAATTCCATCCTGCAGCTGAAAAAGGAAGTACCCCAAATTCCAACATCTGGCCTTTCAAGGCAAAGTACAGATTTGCACTGTTAGAAGATGAAGGGCTAAAGCATTAAAGGCACCGCACAGAGATGAACTGTCTCATTTCTTGAATCATCCCAGTAGCATGTTTTCATTCCTCACTTTGAAATGTACATTTAATGGAATGTAGACCAACATTTTCTATGATAGAGAGTTATCAGAAATGTGTCAATCAAGAAACAAAATAAACCAAACAAGACACTACACATAAATGGAAGAGGGTCTGATCATTTACAGAATATTCACCTGGGGAAGATAAGGGTACTGGATTACTATCTTATAGATGGCTGTTGTAAAAAGCCCTGAAGAAAATCACAAGGATGGAGACATTTATCCTTAGCTGAGAATTAAATGTTATCTAGTCAACAACTGTCACAAGATAACAGTGGAATGATGTAGCCTTTTCCAATAATCTGAGACAGTATTTTTCTATTTTAGTAGCTTTCAAATGTGTGGACTTAAATTCCCCATACCGGCTGGAGAATTCTAGGAGTTGAAGTCCACACATCAAAAAGCTGGTAAGGTGGAGACACACTGAACAAGGAGAACACTGAAAGGTGTAGGGGGCTGTTGGATCTATCTTAATCTCATTGAAAAATGTACTTTGCACTTGAAAGCTGCTGATAGATATTTAATTGGCAACTATAGCTTTTTAAAGAAAGCATCCCTGCGCAGAAGCAGCATGTTAACAGCTCAAGGCTGTTGTCCCCATTCTTAATGCCAGCCAACAGAAGCATATGGCTGGCTACTGCCGAAAACAGAACAGCCCAATGTCCTGATTAGCTGCAGGAGTCAAGAAATACCCATTCAAGCACAATCCATATTCAATACCAGTTGTTGAAAAACTACAACCTGGGAGAAGATGATTTTAAGACAGCTCGAGAGATTATTTATGGCTTCTATTTATTAGGGGTGGGAGGAAGAAGTGCAGGTAAATTGTTTTTGAGTTGTCAGCCCCTTTTGAGATGTCAGTAGGCACTGGTTGTACCTTATCACACACTCCTTTCCCAAAGTAGAAACAGGCTTGATATCAAAACAGATAATCAATCAAGTTAAATTTCCATGGCACACAATGCTCTAAACCAGGGGTCTCCAAACCTTTGGACCTCAGGGACCACCAAGGTCATACTTTTAAATCCTGCGGACCACCAAATTCATAATTTTAAGTCCCGCAGACCACTAATCTGATTTTTTTTAAAGATACATTTGTAAAATAATGATCAGAGAACTTCCATTTTATTAATATGAAATGCACCTATTTA
>JANHGD010007525.1:0-11564 GCA_027560375.1 Imantodes cenchoa | reverse complement strand
CAGATACATTATTCTGACATGGCAACATTGTCATGGCATCATTGTCATTGTGATATTGCATTGACTTTTCTTTTGAAGTGTTTCATTAACCAAAACGATATCCCGTGATTATGATACTTTCTGTGCTTAAACTTTTGTTCCTTCCTTCTTTCTTTGTTCTTTGATTAGTAAGATGTCCATTACCTAGCTCTTGTATTATATAAATAAATAAATTATTAGAAGTTTTATACTTCGGGTTTATTTTTCTTTAAATGTTACTGCCATGGACCAGCAGATTCATTCCCTCATTATTTTTCAAAGGAACGGAGATAAGACAGCTAACCAGGAATCTATCTCCAAGAGCAATATCCACAGCCATTTGGTCTTATCAGGATTCAATTTGAACTTCTCATCCAGACCCATCCAGACCCTCACATCGTCCAGGCACCGACACATTACATCCACCGCTTTGCTGAACTTAGGCGGGGTGGAGATGTACAATTGGGTGTCGTCAGCATATTGTTGAGACCTCACCCCGTGTCGTTGGATGATCTCATATGGTTTCATATAGATGTTAAATAGGAGGGGAGAGAGGACCGAGTCCTGAGGCACCCTATATAAGAGGGGTCTAGGGATCGTCCTCTGTCCTCCTACCAACACCAACTGCGACCTATCAGAAAGATAGGACACGAACCACTGTAACACAGTGCCTCCCACTCCAAACTCTCTGAATTGGCACAGAAGGATACCATGGTCAATGGTATCAAAAGCCACTGAGAGGTCAGGAAGCACCAAGATAGAGGATTAACCCCCATCTCGGGCTTGCCAGAGATCATCCATCAGTGTGACCAAAGCAGTTTCCGTGCTGTAGCCAGGCCTGAAACCCAATTGGAAAGGGTCCAGATAATCCACTTCATCCAAGAGCCGTAAGAGCTGGAGCGCTACCACTTTCTCAACAACCTTCCCCACAAAATATGGTTGCTCGCGTGGAATAAGGCTAGAATTTCACACAATAGCCTCTGCTCTGAGAAGGCTGTCGCTCCAAGTTCCTCAAATGCTCACCGCCCCCCTCCTGTGCTTCAAGCCAATCGGAACTATAGGAAAAAGCTGCCAACAAAATGGCTGCCCGCAGTGAGCCGATCCGAAAGAATGTGCTGCGAATGGAGTTTTAAAGGGGCAGCTGATGTCAAGCTTCAAAGGTGAAGGCAGCTCTGCAGTCTCATTGAAGCTGGTCCTCTAGGAGCCACATGGCAATGGCGGCTGGCCAGTGGTCTGAACAATGCACTGGGCATGGAGGCTGCAAACCTTCCACAAATGCCCCAGTCACTTTCCAGCCAAATTACAATTCTTTCCAATTTTTCCCCAATTGTTTTGATAGAAGACCAATTAAATCCAAATTTATCTAATTAATTGCAACAATTTAATCAGAAGCAACTCAATTTGCATCCCTCTAGGCCGACTGAGTTGAAAAAACTGGAGCTCGGCCGGAAGAAGAGGCGTGGCCAAAGAAATTTCAACTCAGTCCCTAGCCAATCAGATGAGAAGATAACCCATGCTTGGACTCTCCAAGCACGCACAAGAGAACTTGGTATTCATCATTAATTGGATCCAAGAGGTGCAATGAGTACCAAACAAACTTTTCCCATAAAGAATTTTATAGTGAATTACAACGCAGCCGACAGTGACAAGTTCTACTTGAGCACTGTGTACTAAACAAATGATGAGTACCGGGACAAAATTTTCACATCAAAATGTGTTGAGTACCAAATCTGATGAGTTTCAAAGCAGTTGAGTACTAAGGTACCATTATATATAATGCCGAGAATGGTGGAATTAAAGAGAAGAGAACAGGCCTCAGTAAGGTGGATGGATACAATTACTGTTTTAATGGATGTGCCACAGGAAAAACTAAAAGGCTCGATTGCGGACATATCCTGAAAAAGTCTACTTATGTAGCTGCTAAGAGTTCCCCCTAACCTGATAGCACATAATCAATAAACCCTATCAGAAGCTTTATATGGAGGAACAGATATTGGAAACAGGATGCTACTCTGCTGATTTATTTATTTCAAAATGTTCACAATTTTCCTATGCTGAGTGATGAAGATTGGACACAGATCTTTGTTGGCTGTAATGACAATATTATGCAAAGGATAATTGCAAACCATGTGTCTTTTTAATAATTCATTTTTTTTAGATAATTTCCTTAAGAAGTGGAACATAGGAAGATTTTTTCCCTGACATTGTTATCCTCAGAAATGCTGCACTGCAGTGATTTGAGCTATGCAGCAAGATAGCAGTTACTGTCAGAAATCTTTCATTTACGAGTTTGCCAATAAATTATCTCCATGTAGGGGTGTTGATGGAAATGCTGAATAGTTGTACAACAAATGTTGCTTTGTTTAGTGAAAACTATAAAGACTGGCTGCCTATTGTGATTTTGCTCTGCTAACGTCTTTCGGCTGTTACAATTTAATTACACAGTAAGCCTTTAAAACATCTTTCCTCACTCCCAGTAAAGATTCTTATTCCATCTAGTATTATTATTTCCCTTATAGTTTTCTAGTATCTTTAAGTTGTAAAAGTTAATGTTCTCTATTTATCCTAATGATTTTTTTAAAATCAGAACTTTTGTTCTCCAGAAAGGAAAACCTTTTGTACTGAAAACTTGGCTATATTATGCCATTTGTTATAGTATGGCAGAATAAATTATTCTTCATTTGTTAGCAGTATATTCTTTATTTTCTGTTCTCAACACACGTTAGACAGTAACTATCTAATCCCAGCAATGGCTATGTTATATGGAGTTTATAGGAATTATTATCTAGAACTGGCCTCCCTATCAGTTTGCATGCTGAATTGGTTCAATATCAGCATTTGAGGTCTTACATTCAGATAAACAGAAAGACAGACCAAAAGACAGATGCATGAATGCATGCATACGCATAGACACACACAACTACATATATACAAACTATATAAAACCATTATTTCTAAAGCTAGGGGAGGATTAACAGATTTTTTTAGCTGGAAATATTAAATACGTCTATAATAAAATATAGCATATTCACAAACATCTATTGGTCACTGTTTAAATAAACAAATACAACAACCCATAAAGCTTTAGCTGAAATTCTTGTTTTTTTGAAGCAGTATTTCTTCCTTTATAAGGAATTAAGTCTTGAAAAAAAAAATGCAGGACAAGTTTTATTTTTTAAAAAACCTACAAAAACAATATCATGCAATCCCAATATTTTCCATTCATATTGAAATATTTCTATTAAAATATTTTCCTACAACTACCTGGGAGAAATTCGATATATATAACACTGATTTTGTAATAGAGTATTGTGGGGATGCAGAGAATAAAACAATTATAAAATGATTTCTTAGGTCAAATCTCCTTTCCACAGGGTCAGCAGTATTTCTTCTACTTTTAGGTCTTTGAAAAAATATAAGAAGATAAAATTATGGTTGCATTTGATGTCACAGAACTTTTTGCATCCATAGATTTAGAGCCAGTGAAATAATCCAGTGCAATAATCCAAATAATAAATCAGTGAAATAACACTACTCTACAACATAGCTAATATACCAGGTCTACATATGAAGAATTAAGGGCCTCATCAACCTCTGCCTGACTATTTACTTTCAGTTTGATAGACAAATATATCAACAAGTCTAGAAACTATACACTCCTACACATACAACCAAAAGTACCAAACTAGTGTATAAATGACGCCATCATAGTAAAAAGGAACAACTACAGAAGACATGTGAAACAATCAACAACTTCAAAGAAATTAAATTCAAGCAGGAAAGAAGAAAACACACTACCTTTCCTGGATATCTTTAGCAGCAGGGTAAATGATGGCAAATTAAAAACACAAGTGTATCAAAAAAGCAACCATGTTTCATTACCAAAGTAACAACCCCACCTTGAGTAAGAAGAGCTGTGTAAAACATTATTCAGATAACTGCAAAGGCATTGCAACAATCCATAACATCAGAAAAAGGAAACAGACTATTTATAAAACATATGCCAACATACAACTTTGTCAAAAAGTGTCCGATCACATAACCCAATGCAGCACAATCAATACAAGCTATGAAAAGTATAACACTGCCACACATCACAAACGTCTCAAAAAAACAACAGACTATTACAACCACAAGGTTTCACCATAGCACACAAACAACTACAGGCCTTCCAAACATCTTACATAAACCAAACGACCCAGCAGGCTCAGAATAAACAAAAAACAAAAAACAGACTCATCTACAACATAGATGCAAGGGCAGTGATAGCCAATAGGCAGAAGAACAGGAGTGCATCCATGAATACCAACTAGCCACCATAAGACACAATGGAGATTCCTTAAACTCACAACACATGCACTAATCATCTTTTAATTATTTGGGAACTGCGCTTCTATTACAATTTTTCAGTCATTAGCGAAAACACATTTTAGGGAAATTCTAAGTGCAGTCATATAACTCTTATTTATTTATTCTTACCTTTAAATTACCACTTAAGACTTCTTTTTCCCTTCACAAAAGGACATAATTTCATTAAAAGTATTGTAAAATTAGCACTGATTTTAAAGCTTAATTTAAAGGTTACATAAAGTCTTTATGTAAAATATATTGTTCTAATAATGAGTTAATTATGCACTATAAACAAGAGAATGCCCTCAAACCCAGTTTACACTCCATGTCTGGGTAAATTATTCAGTTACTTAAAACTGTTGTAAATATTCAGCATATGACAGGAACATTAAAGTAAGTTCAAAGGAGTGAATCACATACACATTTTTTAAAATGCCATTAGAACTCCAAGATTAGAACCTGGATTTTAAAACAAAATCATGTTTGTAAACATTCTCAGAACTTAATAGTGGACTTGGCAGCTGTCAAAACAAGAAACAGATAGAACCCGAATCTTCTACTCAAAACATGGATTCAGGTAACCCATTTCATAGACCAGGCACTGAAAGGAAAAGTAAAGAAGAGGTTCAATCTTGATTCTATAAGTAGGATTTGATTTTTGAAACAACAGTCTTTGAAATTTGTTTCCTACGGCTCCTAACTTTCCATCATTAAAAAGCTACTTACAAGTTCTTGAATTCTTCTGAGCTATCTAACTCTTTCCAGTTTGTCTTGCTGATTAAAGACTAAAGAGTCAAAATTTAGTATCTGCAGGAAGGCCTAATCAGCTGAACAGTTTAAAAAAAGAAGCATCTGATGTTCTAGAGTTGAACAACCAAACATCCACCTTTCCGCCCTGCAGTTTGTCATCTGTGTCACATAGAGAATATCCAAGTTTTATTTAACACAAGATAGGTGTCAGAAACTTTCCATCTCTTTAGGGAGGGAATCAACTCCCATTTGACAAGCTATTAATATTTAAATGATTAAATCCCCCCCTCTGTCTGTGTGTGTGTAAGAGGAATTAGAGAGGCTGTAGAAACTAAATGACAAAGTGGTCCAAGTGGTGGTAGGAGTACTTGGGGTTGTAACTCCACAGATCCCAGAAACATCATCAGAGCTCTATGTCCAGAAGACTGCTATGCTAGGAGCAGCTAAGGTACTGTGCAGAATTCTCAATCTCCCAAGGCTACTGATGACCCAAGGTTGATAAAGACACATACCACCTATAGGGGTTTATACATACATACACATACATATATCCCACACACATACAGAGAGAGAGAGAGAGAGAGAGAGAGAGACAGAGACAGAGACAGAGACAGAGACAGACAGACAGACAGACAGACAGAGAAAGAGAGAGAACTAGAAGACTAAAAAATAAAATTAAAATAAATAAAAAACAATAAAATAATGATAATAATAAATGGCTAGACTATCCAACAGCCACTGTAAACCAGCAAAGCCGGGGAGAGCAGGGAGCAAACCAGGCTAGCCTCAATGAAGGGAGGTCAATTTCCCAAAGACCAATAAGGCATGCCAGTGGAAGGTAAAGCTCTCACAGGCAGCACACGCACCCGAGTACGCAGGACAATCTGGGAAGAAGGGAATTTGACAATCCAGCCGCCCAGTGGAATCCAACAAAGAAAAGGTGCACCTCTGCCAAGTTAAACTGGCAAGAAATACTGTGAAAACCTACCATGCCAGGCAAACACCCTACTGCCAAACCCTCATCCAAAAAGAAGGAGATCATTACTAATGACCCATACGACCCCTGCATGTGCTTCATCTGTACAGAAGTATTCAAGGAGGATGAGAGTACCATGAAATGCTCCCTATGTGACACATATGCTCACCACAAGTGCTTGGGGTTAACCAAATGTTTAGCCCAGTTCCTACAATCTGCTTCACTTAAAACCTCCCAGTTTGTGTTTCCACTATACTGTCCATCATGCAAGCCTAGACTGGACAAATTTATTGTTCTACTCGAACAGGTCAACACCATAGAAGCACGATTAGCATCCCTTGAAGAAAAAGAAAAAACACAGAAAAGCAAAGCTCCAACATCCCGAAATACTATCCCAAACTCAAATACCCCAGCCACAGGAAACCACTAACCCTGCGAGTAACATCTCCATCCTTGTCAAAGACGTGACTAAATGTGAACAGAAGCATCCCAATGCTATCTTATTTGGGCTACAGGACACCAATGAATCTAATGACATCACAAAGGTTTACGACATTATCAACAACTTCCAGGAATCAACCATCTCTCCCAATGAAATCATCGATGTTTCCCACAACGGCCCTGAGTTCAAGAATTATAATGGCTCGGTGGCCCCACACTTCTGCACAGTCGTTTGCAAGAGTAAAACCAGCAAACGCAAATTTATCTCCACAATAAACTTACTCGCCCAAAGCTGCACAAACCATAAGAAATTTCATTCATGGCCCGACCTATCCATACTACAACATGTCTGCACTGGAGAGCTCCAGAGCTCAAAAGATGCCAGGACCAAGGAGAGATTGACCTGTACATAGACTATTGTGCTGACTGCATCAAACGCAAAACCAGTGGGCTGCGTCCCAACAACTGCCCTCAATAACCAAAACTAGGAATGCACGCCTCCAACTTCCTCCCGGTCCACTCCTACTGACCTTAAATGCAAGCTACTTAATACAAGAAGCCTCACAAACAAAATGCCTGAATTCCTTTTGTCTGCGAGATGTGGTTGAATGTATCCTTTTCAGACTTCATTATCACAGTAAGTGACTATCATGTATTCTGGTCTAAACATGAAAACCATAGAGGGGGTGTTGTTGTTATCTTCTATAAAAAGTCTCTAGATGTGAAAAAGATTAAAGTTACACAGGAGCTTGCTCTTCCTGAAACAATTGTCTGTGAACTGTCCCTAAATACATTTCATTTCTTGCTATGTTACAGAGCCCCTGATTATGACCTTGGTAATACAAACAAGCTAACTGCACTACTAACATGGGTAGCTTCCTGCCCGCACCCCTTTATCTTTCTTAGTGACCTCTATTTGTGTCTTATTAATTGGACCCTAAATGAATGTACAACTGAATCTATACATGCAACCCTATACAATGCTGTTAAAACTCTGGAACAGTTGGTAACAAACAACACTAGGTTCAACAACTACTTAGATCTCATATTCTGCAATAGTCTAAACTCAATTTATGGCCTACAAGTCAAAGAACCTTTTTCTAACAGTGAACACAGCATGATTGATTTTTATCTTAATTTCTGTCCTTACAAAGAGGGTCATAATGATGGGATAATAACTTTAACAACAATGAAACTGCATACAGACGGGA
The DNA here is from genome assembly GCA_027560375.1 of Imantodes cenchoa. Lineage (NCBI taxonomy): Eukaryota > Metazoa > Chordata > Lepidosauria > Squamata > Dipsadidae > Imantodes > Imantodes cenchoa. Next base: position 3,818 of record JANHGD010007525.1, on the reverse strand, counting down.
GGTTGAACAACTAGCCTTGTGGTGCAACCGGAACAATCTGGAAATGAACGCACTCAAAACCGTAGAAATGGTGGTAGACTTTAGGAGAAATCTTCCAATTCTACCACTTCTTACACTACTAGACAACACAGTATCAACAGTAGAAACCTTCAAATTTCTAGGTTCTATCATATCTCAAGACCTAAAATGGTCGCTTTTGATGACAACATCATCAAAAAAGCACAACAAAGAATGTTCTTTCTGCGCCAACTAAGGAAGCTCTAATTGCCCAAGGAGTTGCTGATACATTTCTAGAGAAATTATTGAGTCTGTCATCTGAACCTCTATAACTGTCTGATTTGGTTCTGCATCCCAACAAGACAGACACAGACTTCAAAAGATAATCAGAACGGCAGAAAAAACAATTACTGCCAACTTGCCTTCCATTGAGGACCTGTATACTGCATGAGTCAAAAAGAGAGCCCTGAAAATATTTACTGACCCCTCGCATCCTGGACACAAACTCTTTCAACTCCTACCCTTAAAATGACGCTATAGAGCACTGCACACCAAGACAATTAGACACCAGAACAGTTTTTTCTTGAATGTCATCACTCTGGTAAACAAATAATTCCCTAACCACTGTCAAACTATTCACTAAGGCTGCATTACTATTACTATTAGTCTTCTCATAATTCCTGTTACCCATCTCCTCCCACTTATGACTGCAGAACTGTAACTTGTTGCTTCTATCCTTACGATTTATGTTAATATTGATTGTTTCCTGATTCTTATTTGTACCATATGAGAGTTATTAAGTGTTGTACCTTATGATTCTTGACTAATGTATCTTGCCTTTTTATATGTACACTGAGAGCATATGCACCGAGGAAAAATTCCTTGTGTGTCCAATCACACTTGGCCAATAAAGAATTCTGTTCTGTTCTGTTCTGTTCTGTTCTGTTCTACTCTACTCTACTCTACTCTACTCTACTCTACTCTACTCTACGCTACTTCTATTCTATAACACTGGAAGTTTTTAAGAAGAGATTAGATAACCATTTGTCTGAAGTGGTATAGAGTTTCCTGCTTGAGCAGGGGGTTGGACTAGAAGACCTCCAAGGTCCCTTCCAACTCTGTTATTCTGTTTTCTGTTCCGTTTTCTGCTTTTCCATATATGGGAAAAGGGAAGGGGTATGGTCCTGTTGCATTCGAGAAAACTCACAGGTTCTTCAAAGAACGATTTGAAAACTGGGTAACACCATCTGCCCCTTAATCGGAATCACTCCTAACCCAGAGAATATGCATTTTCTTTTTCAAATGTGGCATTGCACCTCCCTCCTTAGCAGGGAGATGTCATGACACCGCTTGGTGGTTCTCGGTATTCAAGATGGTGAAATGGGTTGATTTCCAAAACAGATCAAAGATGAAGATTGCAGTTCTGGCTCTGCTTATGTGGAAGCAAACTTCTCAATTTCCATGGATTCGCTTGGTGGGCTTCCTCCTGAGGATAGATAGCCCTCGACTTACGACCACCATTGAGGCCAAAATTTCTGTTGCTCAGTTGTTAAATGGATTTCTGCCCCGTTTTTACAACCTTTCTTGCCACAATCCCTGCAGACGTTAAATAAGTAAACTGTGAAGTCAATCTGGCTTCCCCCATTGGCTTTGCTTGTCAGAAGGTCGCAAAATGTATTCGTATGACCCCGGGACACCACAGATGTCATAAATATGAGTCAGTTTCCAAGCGTCTGAATTTTGATCACATGACCATGGAATGCTGCAAATGTCGTAAGTGTGAAAAACAGTAATAAGTCACTTTTTTTCAGTGCTGTTGTCACTTCAAGAGGTCACTAAATGAACTGTTATATGTCAAGGACTATCTATACCCATGATGGCAAACCTATGGCACGGGTGCCACAGGTGGCATGTGGAGCCATATCTGCCGGCACATGGAGCCATTGCCGTAGTTCAGCGCCAGTGTGCATGCGCGCGCTGGTCAGCTGATTTTTGGCTGGCCACACCCTCTCCTCTCCCAGGATTCTCCAGAGGTCTGTTTTGAGGTAAATAAAGGGCACGCACAAAGCCTCTGATTGGGCCTCTGGGGGGCATTTGTGCCCTCCCCAGCCTCAAAAAACCTCTGGAGCTTGGGGAGGGCAAAAAATGGGCCCACTGCGCCATTGTGTACCAAAAGTGGGGGGAGCACAGTGCGGTCGTGCGGGTATGCACAGGGTGCATTGAATTATGGGTGCAGGCGCAGGTGCACATGATCCCCACCCGCTCCCCCCGTTTTTGGCACGCAACGGCAAAAAGGTTAGCCATCACTGACCTATACAATATGCACAATGGCACCCTGCAATTTTGTATATCCCAGGAAAAGGGGTGCAGCTACTGTAAGCTTTGGCAGAGACTTCGGCTGCTAATTTTGCATTCTGGTATTCTTCGATGCACCTTTTAGCAATGCAATCTTCAGCCCCAGTCAGTCCTAAATAGGATTACGCAGTAAAAGTGTATATAACTGAACTTATGTGACTGATAAATTATCCATTACAGGCTTACCACCGGTGCTCTGCCTTTAGGCTTTTCAATTTATTCTGTCTTTCTCACCCAAACACAGAGTTGGTGAAATGAATAAACAGAAAAACCTACAGGCAATCTGCCCAGCGTTTTGAGTTGGTATAAGGCTGAAAAGGCCATTCAATCGAAATGTTTCTAGCAGCACCTACCCAGATGCGGCTGGCAATTACAAGAAGAAAGCCTTAAAAGTTAATGCTCTTGAATGAGTCTTCAAACTTTAGCCCTTAGGTGGGAAAAGTCTCAAGGCTTAGAAGCCTAATGTGTGAAATGGCCCTTAGAAAGCACAAAGAGAAGCAATTTTGCTCTTAAGGACCAGGAGAATCTCAAAAGCAAGGGCACCAAATATATTGTGGGTGTAAATTCCTACCCTTGGGTTCCCAAGCAAGTAAACGCTTACATAAATCCTGATGGGATGCTGGCGGAATTTTCTTCTGATTCGTTAATGACTCAGCCTTCGGGACACGGCATCCAAAATTATCTGTGTCCAAATTTGTGTAGAGGGGTGTAATTTGATTCTTGGATGCCATCCAGAGGCACTGATTTGGGGAAGGGCAGCTGAGAAATTTGGCCTCAACGCTGCTTTTCATAATTAGGGGTCATTGTTGACTTACCTTCCAGGGTAGACAGGAAAAGATTGATCGTTTCCAATTTAGCTTCATTCATTCAATGAAATTGATCTTTTTTGATTGCTGAACTTAAGATAGCCCTACTGCTTTTATTTAAAGGTGATTGGCTCAAGAATTCTAATGTCTGTGGCTCTCTGGGGCTCAGCCAACTATTTAATCCGTGCAACGTGGAACTATAGGAAATAATTCCTTTAAACTGGTTTTAGTTTTAGTGACCCAGTTATTGAAGAATTACCACATGAACCACTATAGTAGGAGAAGTATTGTGGGAGGAGATGTGGTCCAAATCCACATGGATGCTTGAAAGACCACCATTTTGGAGGAATGATTGCATGCATTGCATTGGCATCCTTCAGTCTCGAAAGACTATGGTATCATGCTCTGGACTCTCCAGAGCACGAGCCCTGGGTAAGTTAGTTTGGAGGATAGACTGTTACCCAAGCAGCAGATCCCCCCTCTCCATGTCTCTAGAGCTGCATTGGCTGCCTGTTGGCTTCCAGACGCAATTCAAGGTGTTGGTATTAACCTTTAAAGCCCTACATGGCATTGGGCCAGGATATCTCACAGACCGCATTCTACCGCATTCCTCCCTCCGCCCGGTTCGATCGCACAGAGTCGGGCTGCTCCAGGTCCCGT
>JANHGD010007523.1:342509-353562 GCA_027560375.1 Imantodes cenchoa | reverse complement strand
TTTAATATCTAAGTCTCTTATTGCTGGAGTCCATGGCTGGGCAGGAGGATTAAACACCATGCCATATGTACCTTCTCAGCAAAGTAAAATCCCAATCTCACTGGCCCAAGCTTTATAATTTTGTCCCGAACGCTTCAATTTTGACTTACCAGTCAGTGGAACAATGGTAGGTGTTTGTTGCAAAATATACACCGGCTGTGGTGCTGGCTGTTGCTGCAGCTGGGGTTGTTGGACTCCAACCCGTGCCGGCTGTTGTGTGAAGAAATGGCATTGGTTTTTTATATATACACATAAAATGGAATGTATGCATATATTGGTTTTTACTATCTAATATTTTGAGATTGGATTGTTTATGGAATGATTAATACTCTTTTCAGAAATATAGCTGATTAAGATAACTAATACTGATATTGACAATTAATAAGCTAATTGATGGATTAATACATTTCTATATTGATATTGACAATGAATAAGCTGAAATTTAAGAATTTAAACTTTATTATTAAATTGTAATTTAAGTGAGTGAGAATTGGGGCGAAACATAGATAGGTATGAATTAGAGGTGCTGAATGAATTTTAAAATAATATACTTGTAATGTTAGAAGAGAGGATAACTTAATGAATAATGATTGTAACCAATTAATGTTTTGTAAAATGAACAATTTATTTTTTTTCTTTTTCTCTTTTTTTGTCTTCCCTTGCATTTTAAAAGATATTAACTAGATATAATTATAGATAATATGAATTGATATTTTGTATGTGAAGACAGTTAAATGTTGAATTACTTTTTTTCCTTTTCAAGGGCATTTAGTTATATAATAGGGGCTAAGAAAAACAAAGGATGAGTAAGAAATAAGGAAAAGAATAGAATATGATGGTTTAGACTTATTAAGCAAGAAATAACAACTAGCAGAAGAGTGTTGGAAAAAATTGGAAATCAAAAATAATTGGTGTATGCCAGGTGACAAAATTAGCAAAGAGGTGATATGAAATAAGCGATGTATACCGAGTTTCGATAGAAGTAATATGTTTATTTTGTATTAATGGTATATAATATCTTATGTATGTAATTGGTGGAGAAAAATTAATAAAAAACTTTAAAAAACAAAACAAAATTATAATATAGTACAACATGCCCTAGAAACAATATTTAAATGTAATTTCTAAAAGCAAAAAGAAAACAAATATCAAACATGTTGTGAGATCCTAAGTTGTAGCTTGTTTGCCTTGTGCCTGAATGTAGCACTTCTTAAAACAGATTCTCCCAATCACTTTTGAGTGCTTTGTGACTGGCCATATTTCCCACGAACCTGCCAGGGGAGCCATTTAGTGAAGATACTTGCTCTATTCTCAAAATCTCAAATGTGCCCCCAGTTTAAAAGTATTATCTATTCCTGATTGTAATTGCTAGGAAGTTGACTTATAGTAATCAAATCCTACTTTAAACTCCCAACAGCTATAATAAAATTGTTGGCAGACATTCTCAAAAGGTAGCAGTCTTCCAAATAAAGAGGCCTTGATTTAGGAAGAACTGTTTCCAAAGACAATAAAGTTAAGAGGCTCACTGATTAAAGGGGAAAAAAAGAATATGTATGATTTAATTGTTTGCTTTGTTTCCTACATGTAAGGCAGGCTATGCTATAGAAATAAATTTGTCCAGCAAGTTTCATAGAAAAATGGGAATCTGAGTGTCTGAACTGCATGCTCACAATTTAACAGTTGTAGTACACAGCTTCAAAAATAGCACTTTCAGAGCTACAAGTTGATGAAAAAGATTTCTTCTGTTTTAGGAATGAAGAGAATCTGGATTGTGTGAAAGCCATCCCTACATGCTGGATTCCAGGAAACGAAATTATGGGAGATTATAGATCAGAATCCTCCATGCAGAACAGAATACCAGTGATACCAGTGGACAGTTGACACTAACTAAGCCAACTTCGTCCTATAGACAGAAGGCAGTATATAACAGTTTGGGGCCTGTGAATAGACATAATGGGAATTGACATAAAACATTCATCTCCAGGGTCCAGTAATCCAAAAAGCTATCTTGAGCTTTTTTCTCTGCTTATGGAAATTTAGGGAAATTTGAAATGAATTGGCTAATGGCCCTAATAAGAAAATGATTCAGTTATAAGCAACCACTCCAGAGGTGGGTTCCTCTATAGAACCAGTAGTAACTTGGCAGTCTAGGTTGCTACAACTGACAGTGACCCAGGCCTGCCACGCCCCCGAACCAGCTCTCTTGGCAGTGCCATAGGCGCCACCATCTTGTTTTTTGCTTCTGTGCATGCGCAGAAGCTGTGTTTTAAGCACTGCACATGCACACGGTGCGTCACTGAGCAAACCAGCAGCAAAAAAACCCACAATCAACCCCTGAACTACTCTATAGTGCTTTAAACTAGATCAGCCTTCCTCAACATGGTGTCCTGCAGTTGTGTTAAACTACAATAGTTCAAGCCAAAAGACTGGCAGCTGTGCTGGATGGAGATTAGAGGAGTTGTAAACCAATGTATGCAGACAATACTAGCTTGGTGGAAACTGCATAGAACAGCGAGGCACGTAATTGTCCCATCTCTCTCTCTCTTGGAACAAGACCTCCTCACGACTTCATAATCCATTTTGCTTTTTCCACCCAAAGGGAAAATTAATAGTAAAACAGAGGATATTAGAATGAGAGCAAGGGCCTTAGATTCAGTTTTGCCTGCAAATTCCAGTTAAGATGTGTGTGTGTGGGGGGGGGAGTATTGCTGGTAGAGAGACAATTACAGGAAATGAAGGAGACAAGCACAACCTTCATCCAGCCAAACCAGTCATTTAAAAAGGAAGTTTAGTTACATAGCAGAATGACAAACGACCACTCACAAGTCTGACCTGGATTAATTGTTGACTTTTCCGGAGCAGAAGTCATTGGCAGATAAGCAGAAATAAGCCATGGAGTCTCTTGGAGGCACTACCAGATTCCAATGGCCATCACACATAACAAACTACATGTATACTGCTGTAGAAACCCAAGGTCTTACCCTCCCTTTCTTACCCTCCTCTTTCCCTCTGTATCACATCATTAAACCGGACATGCCACATCCCATCTCTCATTTCTATTTTGAACACACCACTTTAACACACACAAAAAAAGTCACTGGGTATTTCCAATAAACTAAATAGTAGGCTGCTGTTTTAACACTCAGTCTCAAAACCAGGCAATAGTTGATACCCACTTAAGACTACCCACTCAGGGTTTATATTAATATGGGAAATCTGATTGATGCTAAGGAGACGCCACATGTTTTCATGATCAGAACATGATGAGACTGAAGTTAAAGGTGCTCATAATACATCAATTCAACTTCTAAACCATGACTATATAGGCAATCCTTGACTTATGACCAACAATCCCTCTAGCGCTAGAAAACGGCGCGCGGCAATTACAAACTGCTGCGCGCCGTCCTCTAGTCACGTGCGCGGCCACGCGGCCGCGCAGCCTCTACTATTAGAAAACAGTGTGTGGCAGTTAGAAACTGCTGCGCGCTGTTCCCTAATTAGGTGTGCGACCACGCGGCCACGCAGCTTAGAGGGAACATTGCTTATGACCACATTAGAGCCCAAAATTTCTGTTGTTAAGTGAGACCTTTGTTAAGTGAGTTTTGCCCCGTTTTACAACCCTTCTTGCCAGAGTCATTAAGTGAATAACTTCAGTTAATAAGTTAGTGACACGGTTGTTAAGTGAATCTGGCTTCCCCACTGATTTTGCTTGTCAGAAGGTCGCAGTAGGGATTCACATGACCTCAGGACACAGCAACAGTTACAAGTCAGTTGTTAGGCATCAGAAATTTGATCCCCTGATCATGGGAGCACTACAAAGATCATAACTGTGAAAAACGGTCACAAATCACTTTTTTTTCAGTGCTGTTGTAACTTTGAATGGTCACTAAATCAACCGTTGTAAATCAAGGACTAAACTGTATAACCCAAGAATAGCCTCACGGAGCTGAGAAACCTGCAAAAGTTACCACCAATTTGTGATTTTTATTTATTTTATTACCGTAGAATTTGTCAAATTTGTCAATTTTAACTCAGAAGAAAGCAATCACATTCACTATAGAGATAGTTCTTGACTCACAATCACAATCTGGACCAATTTCCATTGCTAAGCAAGGTGGTTGTTAAATGAGTCATGTTTTCCAAAGCACCAGAAGGCCAGACAAGGAATAATGGATGGGGACTGACCAAGGAGAGATTCAACCTGGAAATGAGGAGGAACTTTCTGAAGGTGAGAGGGATCAATCAGTGGAACAGCTTGCCTGCGGAGGTTGTGAGAGCTCCAACACTTGAGACTTTCAAAGGGAGACTGCACTGCCATTTGTCCAAAATGGTGTAGGGACTCCTGCTTGAGCAGGGGGTTGGACTAGATGACCTACAAGTATAATCTAGTAATAATCTAATCTTAAAAAATGTCTGGTTTTGCACCTTTGTTTTTGCTATGGTTGTTAAGAGAATCACTTCGTTAGGTGAATCAGGTGGGCTAAGAAAATCCAGCTTCCCCCACTGAGTTTGCTTGGTCAGAAGTCAGCCCGGAAGGCCTCAAAGGGCAATCACAGGATTCTGGGAGACACTGCAATCATTGTAAATACATGCCAGGTGCCAAGTGCCCAAATTTTGATCACATGACTCTGGAGATGCTGTAACAGAATGACAGACTTGGAAGGGATCTTAGAGGTCTTGTAGTCCAACCACCTATTTAGACAGGAAACACAATACCATTTCAGACAAATGATTGCCCAGTCTCTTCTTAAAGACTTCCAGTGTTGGAGCATTCATGAGCAGTGGTGGCGCAGTGGTTAGAATGGAGTACTGCAGGCTGCATCTGCTGACTGCCGTCTGCCAGCAGTTCAGCAGTTCGATTCTCATCAGCTCAAGATTGACTCAGCCTTCCATCCTTCCGAGGTCGGTAAAATGAGAACCCAGACTATTGGGGGCAATATGCTGGCTCTGTAAACCGCTTAGAGAGGGATGTAAAGCACGGCGAAGCCGTATATAAGTCTAGGTGCTATCGTTATTCACAATTTCTTGTTCCACTGATTGTCAGGAAATTCCTCGTTAATTCTACTGATACGTTGCTTCTCTCTTTGATTAGTTTCCATCCATTGCTTCTTGCCTGTCTTCAGGTGCTTTGGACTGACCCCCTCTTCTTTGTGGCAGCCCCTCAAACATTGGAACACGGCTATCATGCCACCCCTTGTCCTTCTTTTCATTAAACTAGACATACGCTGTGATGATCGTAAGTGGGAGGACTGATTGTAAGTCACTTCAAATGGTCGCTAAATGAATGGTTGTTAGTCAAAGGCTACCTGTACTTAATTTTAATTAAATATAAATCAATGAAATCTTACTTTTACTTTTGGAATATGCCCTCTTACCATCCTACCTCTCAAACGCTGTGGGGTGCCTCCAGCTGGGGAATAATTCTGTATATCCATCCAAATGAGATCTAATTCATCTCCATCGTATTTATTTGGACAAGGATCCTTCTTGTAATTCAGGCATGTCCAACACGTGGCCTGCACACAGCCCTGGACTGCTAGTAATGCAGTCCCACAAGATTGTAAACTTTTCACATTATTATGTGATTTTTAGCAATATTTATATACATTAACTCTATTATATACTTTATATGTGCTCCAAAGACAATTCCCCTTCACATAATGCAGCCAGAGCAAGCCAAAAAGCTGGACACCCATATTGTAATTCATATTATAATACCACCAATTATTCCTTTGTTAGTCCTTTGAGCCAATAATGATATTGCTGGTGCTGCTAATTGCCTTCGGGTATTTTTCCTGCTGAAGAGATTGAGGAAAAGCAGCCCAGACACTTCGAAACAGGCAGCGTTCCCCAGCTCGGTATGTTCCAGGCACATGAGCAACTACCATAATTCCCCAAAGGCACAATTCCTGGCCCTGCTGGCTCGGAATTCTGGGAATTGTACTCCTAAAAGACATCTGGTCGGGCATGAGGCTGAAGAAGGCAGAGCAAAAGTAATTCCCATGTTTCTCATAATAAAATGTGTATTCAAAAAGAAAATTATCTCATTTCCAAAATATAATTAAAAAGCCAACCTGCCCTTCAAGTGATTATTTTCTGCCTTGTTACTCTTTGGTTTCTAAAGAAGAGTCATTTATTTGAATTCTTTCATAGCTTGATAATCAATTCCATATTTTCAGCTTTCAAGTTTTCCTTTGAGGACCTTACCAGAATAAACAGCAGATAGATCTCAACCAGAGATTTGTGTTTCGTATTAGGTTAATGCCTTTTAATCCGAAAATGTTATTCTTTCAAGGAACAATAAACAGGCATAACATTTTTTTATCACATATGTAATAGCAGAAAAAGAGGGCACTTTTAAAAATATTTTGTATTAAATTATCCTGGTCTGGGTGGCAAAAATGCGGGAAACGCAAATTTTAAAGCATTTTAAATTTTGACGTATCAGGTTTTTATTTTATTTTTTTTGCAATACTTTAGGAACTGTAATTTAGCACAAATTTACAGGTCTAATATGCTAGATTTATGACTGTATTTATGCATGCACTGAAATTGGAAATTAATTTCTTCCAGAATGATGTTTTTGTTAGATTATGTTGACAAATTTTTAAATTTATAACACTTGAAAATCCTAGACATAGAAAAATAAAAAATCAGTGCAATTATTCATTGGATTTATACCCCATCTTTTTGGCAAGGCTGATTACACTGGGATTGCCTTTCAAATTATCCTAATATTAGCCATCTTCAGAGAATCATTGGATTGACAGAGAACAGAAAAGAATATCTGTAGCTCAGGGTTGAGCTATGGAGTCCTTGGTGCTCTCTGAGCTTGGTTATTTTCTTGCTAGCATTGATGATGTTATCTACTTGTTAATGAAACCTCTGCAAGAAAACAGAGAGCACCAAAGAGTCCAATGACAAAGGATGACTACCACAACCCAAACCAACAGGGTTCCATGGCTAAGGATGGACAAAAGCTGAATCTCCTTGGTGCCGGTCGCAACCATTAAACACACTGGCTGTCTTTTTCATGTGCCATTATGATTTAGGAATCCAGAAGTTCAAGGTCAGATCCCAGCTTCAAAGTGTGCCCTATTCCTCAGACTAGCCTACAAGCGAGAGTACAATTATATATATTGTAAAAACTAAAATAAAGACATCTGCATATACACCGCCATATCTAACAGCAAGGGATTATGTGAGTTATAACTCAAAACATCTGGAAGGCACCAAGTTGACTGGCCTGAACTAATTATTTTCCTGCATACAACTCTCTCCCCATGAATTAGCTTCTTGCTTCTTTCTTCTTTTCTCCTTCTTTCTCCCCCTTCTTTCTAGTACTACTGCTATTTTTCTATGACGTGGAAAGTTCTAATGAATCTGTCAACTGTGATTTACCTGTTTCCATTTTGTGGTGTTTAAAAAACTCTTCTAACTCTCTGCCTTTTAAATATACTTCAGGAGAAACTTCTTTTCTTCAACAAAGATGGCACTAAAATTCAATAGGGAAAACAGCAGCCCCTTAAAATAAGAATTATATGCGTTTTCCTTATCCATCTTATTATTTCATCTTCTTTCCTCTTTATCCAATAGACACCTGGTTATTTCACAAATCTTAAAACAGAGAAGATGTTCAAAGTGCTTACAAGCATATTCACCTACTGATGAACTGAAAGTTCAAATAGCTGAGCAACAGTGCCTAAGTAAAAAGGGAGAAATTTAAAATAATGGCTTTGAATAATTGTTTAGAAAACAAATCGCCATTTCCTATAGAGCTATTTGTATAATTAGATTGTATAATTAGATTCTAGAGGACTGAGCGGATGAATTCTACTAGATTAGGACAACGGTCATGAAGGCGGTCTCTGCAAGCGGTGTGGTACGCTAAGAGCACAGCAAGACATGAAAAACGCCCTGATCAACCACTGCGCCCAGCCCATCTCCAACTGTCTCGACTTTTGTCCTGCTATTGGAGCAAGATGGAATCTGGGAAGAGAGACTGAGGCTGACTATGCGCACCTCTCCCTTATTTTAATCCAATTCACGCACAAGTCTTGACATCCCCAGATGTCAAGGTCCTCTTTGAACACGATGGAGGAACATCATCAGCATTTTTTAGAAAGCATATTTTTCAAAAGAGAAAGAGAGGGACTTTATCTTAATACTGACAGCTTTGGGCACTACTGCCAATCATCTGGTCCTGCCAGAGAAGGAAGCGAGGGAGAAAAAGCAGGAGAGCTCAGACCCCCTTCCTCTCCTATACCTGAAGGGAAAATGGCTGCCTTTCCCTTTTCCTGGTTACAAACATGGACTGGGTGGGGTCACAGTATCATCCACACACAGAACGTTTTGTCATGAGAGGAAAAATCTGTTTCAACCTTTTTTTTTAAAAAATCAATAATATTGTTGTTATTTAGTCTCCAGTGTGACATACTATAGCCGTGATGGCAAACCTATGGCACGCATGCCACAGGTGGCACATGGAGCCATATTGGAGGGCACATGAGGTGTTGCCCTATATCAGCTGCAGCGCACATACATGCGCTGGCCAGCTGATTTTTGGCCTTGGGGAAGGCTGTTTCGCCCTCCAGATGCTTCAGGGAAGCTTCCCTGAAGCCCCAGAGTGCAAAAAACCGCCCAACGGGCAAACCGGAAGTCCATTTTTCTGAACTTCTGATTTGCCTGTTTTCCTGTTTTTTCACTGTCCCAGGCTTCAGTGAGGCCTGTGCACATGCGCAGGGATGGGGGGTGATTGTGCGCATGCACAGGGGGAGCACAGGGGTGCACATGCGTGGGGGGAAGGGAAGGAGTGTAGGCACATGCACACATGCTAGCACACGCACACACACCCTTTTGGCATGCAAATCAAAAAAGGTTCACCATCACTGTACTATAGTATAGTCTTGGCTTATGACCACATTTAAGCCTTCAATTTGTGTTGCTAAGCAAGACAGTTGTTGTTTTGTCCCATTTTATGGCTTTTCTTACCACAGTTGTTACATGAATCACTGCAGTTGTTAAGTTAGTGACACAGTTGTTAAGTGACACAATTGTTGAGTGAATCTGGATTCCCCATTGACTTTGCCAGTCAGAAGGACACAAAAGGTGATTGCATGACCCCAGGGCGCTGCAACAGTCATAAATAGGAACCAGTTGCCAAGTGTTCAAATTTGGATCATGTGACCACGGGGATGCTGAAATGGTCTTAAGTGTGAAAAACAGTCATAAGTCACTTTTTCAGTGCTGTTGTAACTTCAGATGGTCACTAAACGAATGGTTCAAGATGAGGAATACCTGTAAAGGGACTTCGCAAGGTCATCTAGTCTATTCCCAGCTCAGAGTAAATATTGTAATGCTAGATGCTGTCATGACTAGAGTGGTAGAATGATGATGTTCGTCCATCGTGTTCGAAGAGGACCTGGACATCTAACAGATTGGAGGGGAATGTCAAGACTTGCGTGTGAATTGGATTAAAGTGAGGGAGAGGTGCACATAGTCAGCCTCAGTCTCTCTTCCCAGATTCCATCTTGTTCCAATAGCAGGACAAGAGTCGGCTGGGTGCAGTGGTTGAGCAGGGCGTCTTTCGTGTCTTGCCGTGCTCTTAGCGTACTACATCACTTGCAGAGACCGCCTTCATGACTGTTGACTTATTCTAGTAGATTTCATCCGCTCAGTCCCCTGGAATCTGTCTTCACATGCTCGGGATAGACAAGTCCCTATCTCACCAAAGGTCAATGACCCAACGGTTACTCTCAACCTGGTTTGGCCAGCCTGTCAAAGCTGTTGCCCAGGGTGTGGCCACTGTGCATGCTATAGCTACAGGTGAGAGCCGAGTGACAGGTGGGGACCAAAGGTGAATGAGCTTCCCTAAAAGCTGCCCTAAAATGAGCTGCCATAAAAGGACACAACATGCCCCTACACCAGAGGTGCTATCCCTCCCTGAATACCCCATATAGCCAACCTATAGTACCTAATAAAGGCAGACTTCCTTGAAAAGCCTCCTCAGAAATAGATCGGACTGCTCGTAATTTAAATAACCTCTCTGACTGAAGCAAAATAAATAAAGTTGTGTGAGGAACAGAGGAGTTATGTACAAAGCTGGCTTCACATGTATTTTATGTATATATGTTTTTGCTGCAGAAATAAATAATAATAATTGGGATAATTACAAAAGTGATTTGAAACTATGGCCAAGATGGCCAATTTCCTAAGATCTTCATCTAACTATAAGATCATTGCATTAAAGCTGCTCCACGTGTAATAGATTTCTTTCCCAAATATCAATTTCTCTGGAGGAGATACATAGTCTTCAACCAGAATGGGTTTGTCATACTAGATGGTTAAGCTTGAGGTTCCTGTGTGTGTGTGTTGGTGTGATAATTGAATACCAATCAAAGAAACAGTGGCTGCATGGAAGTGAGTGCCCAATCAATACAATTGCTGCACTAAAAATATATATATATCATGTTGCCATATTGCACACTTGGCAATCAATTTGTTATTTCCTCATTAGGAAATGTCTTCTATATGTAGGGAAGCTTAACTACAAGTAATCCTCAATTTAGGACTACAATTGAACCCAAAATTTCTGTTGCCAAGTGAGACATCTGTTAAGTGAGTTTGGTCCCATTTTATGACTTTCCTTGCCACTCTTGTTACGTCAATCCCTGCGCTTGTTAAATTAGTAAAGCAGTCTTTAAGTGAATTTGACTTCCCCATTGACTTTGCTTGTCAGTAGTTAGCAAAAGGGGTTCACGTCACACGACCCTGGGACACTGCAACTGTCATAAATAGGAGTCAGTTGCCAAGCATATGAATTTTGTTCATATGACCATGGGGATGCTGTAATGGTTGTAGGTGTGAAAATGATCGTAAGTCATTTGTTTCAGTGATGTAATTTCGAATGGTCACTAAACGAATTATTGTAAGACAAGGACTACTGTATATTCCTGCGTATAAGACTACTTTTTAACCCAGGAAAATCTTTGCAAAAGTAGGGGGTCGTCTTATA
>JANHGD010007523.1:236636-250871 GCA_027560375.1 Imantodes cenchoa | reverse complement strand
GGGACGGGACGGGACGGGATAGATAGATAGATAGATAGATAGATAGATAGATAGATAGATAGATAGATAGGTCTGTTTATTTTACATTTGCATTTTTATGCTATGTTAACCACCAAGAGTTGTTGCAAAATGGATGGACATATAAATCTAAATGAATGAATAAATTTTGTAGACTAATTGTGATATGAAGACATCAACTTCTGTACACCAGTGTTTCAAAATGAAAGAAGTCATTAAATACTTGGGATGACCCAATGAAATGAGAATGAATTTACTAAAGGACCAAGCCACCTTTGATTTGTTTTCATTTATACAGTTAAACTGTGCGTGCAGTGATTATTTACCCACCAGGTCCAGTACAATCCACCAGAAGATTTTGGTCTTTTTGCTTGAGACAGAAGAATCTGTAATCCTGAACTTTCAACTACAACTGAGCCTAGAATTATGGTTGTAGGTTGAGGTGATCATAAACAGATCTCAAGGACAGCATTCTACCACATTCCTCCCTCCGCCCGGTTAGATTACACAGAGTCAGGCTGTTCCAGGTCCCGTCAGCCAAACAATGCCGGCTGGCGGGCCCGCTAGCTAGGTCCTTCTCTGTTGCTGCTCCGGCTCTCTGGAACCAACTACCCCCGGAGGTCTGCATCAACCCCACCCTGCCGGCCTTCAGGAAAGCAGTTAAAATTTGGCTTTGCCATAAGGCCTGGGGCCAATGATAATTCCATTGGAAGGTTTGGCCCCGTATGTATGGTGTGTGTATGAAATTTTTTTCTTTTCTAAATATTGTGGTTTTGTATTTTAACATATTTTACATATTTTAAATTGTATTGTATTTTTATGCTTTTATGCCCAGAGTCCCCTAGGAATGGGCGGCATATAAATTCATTAAATAAATAAATGAATGAATCACCATGTGACCTGACTCAATTTTACATTCTGGATTTCCAAAATGTGTTTATAGTGGATGAAGCGAAAGAACTGCATGCCAGGGGGTGGGCAGGCAGTTCCCCTCTGTAGGCAGTAGGGAACTGCAGCACTGGACTAGAAAAACGGTTTTGTGATCTGAGCTTCTTTTCCCCAGCACAGTGCTGCAGTTCCCCTCCTGACTGCCAGAAAAAAACCCACCCCACATAAAACAAAGTATCTCCAGCAGGCAGGATTTTTCCTCTCAAGGAAACTGCTAAAAAAGGTCCGCCCAAGGTGGACCTTTTTCAACGAGCCCCTAGGAACCAGTCAGGAGGCAGCAGTTTGTGATTTTGTCTGCTGGCTTCCCTGTTGACTTTCTGGAGAAGCCAGGAGGGAAGATTGCAAATGGCAATCATATGATCATGGGGTGCTTGGCAACCTGTTGTAAGGGCAAACAGGTTGCCAAGCACCCAGATTAGGGGTGGGCTGCTGGGGGTTCTCAGGGGTTCGGGAGAACCTCTAGCTAAGATTCTGTGCAGTTCAGAGAACCCCCAAATCCCACTCCTGGCTGGCCCCCGCCCACCCTGCACCGCCCCTCCAAGGAGTCCCCACGTGGCCCATTTTGGATGCAGATAAGTGCAGGACGTGCGCGGAGGCTCGGGGAGGGTGAAAAACGGGCCTACCGGAAGGCCGGAAATGGACCTGTTTCTGGCCTCCAGAGGTCCTCCGGAGCCTGGGGAGGCCGTTTTCACCCTCTCGGAGGCTTGAGAAAAGCCTCCAGAGCCTGGGGAGGGAAATAACGGGGCCCCCCGCCATGGTGCAGGAGGCTGACTAGGCCACACCCACCATGGCCACACCCACCCAGCAACTGGGCAGAGAACCCCTTGCTAAAATTTTTGAAGCCCAGCCCTGCTTGAAACCGCAAAGAAATGGGATCAGCCAGCTCTGCTTTTAAAAAAAAAAAAAAAAAATCTGCATTCCAAGGAAGAAAACCTTCAGAGTTGAGAAAACGGGTTGCATCAGCGTGAAAAACCATAGTTGAATCATCTCTCTAGTTTTTCAAAAGATTCCAGAGAGAAAATGTCTCCGTATGCTAATCTTCATCAGCTCCCAGCCAGAAGGGGTCCACAATCCACTTCAGACCACCCTATTTCGGACAAAATGATAAGACTAGGTTGGTAGGACTAGGACCTACCAAAGCTTGCTTCAACATTGTTGAAGAATCCACAAGTGATTGGCTTTGAAAAAGAGGCTGGTTGTAAACCATGATTTACAAGCCAAGTGGCTGGCTGAACATAAATTCATTCAGGTAATTTGATTGTGGCTTCGTGTATGGTGTGACCCATCTCAAAGCGTTAAGCAGGTTCATAAATTGTTTCAGTGTCCTGCAGACCGAAGCCACTCCAACAAGGGTCAAAACCTTAACCAGGTGATGGAGGAAAACCTGTGATTCTTGCATCAGACTTAGCCATGTTTCTTCAACTGCGGATAATAGAATCAAACAGGTAGGCTCACACTACTATGAAGACTACAATGTCCAAATTTGTTTTTCAGTCTTTTACTCAACTTTCCTGCAGATCACTCCAAGATTGCTCTTACTCCTTGGTTATCTCCCCAGCTGAGAACGCTCTGCCGATCTCTGGGGGAATGGCTTCACCCAATGGGCCATATATTATTGCAGCAAGAAAAGAATCACTAGTGGTTGTGTTAGAATCAAAGGCAAGTAGAGACAGTCCACGGCACTCTTCCTGAAACTAATTCATGTGTGATTTTCAGAACCTCATCACTGATAGATGGTCCGTCCAAGATGGTCCATCTTAGAATGGGGGAATGTAAATTAGGTTCCACGTATAGCATGCCCATTTCAAAGGAAATGCCATTGGGCTGAAGGTTTGTCACTGGAGCACCAATAGCACTTTTCACAACTTTTCAGCTCTAGTTAAGGAAGAACACTGGCCAAAAATGGAACTATGTCACGAAGAAAACTTTCAGGTCTTTTCTTCAGGGAGCTAAAGTTGCATGACAAGTTGCATACCTAGTCACAATCCATCTCTCAGACACCTGCAGGACACTAACGCACATCTAATGCAAAACCTATCTGCAGCTTGTCCGGGTATGATTTACACTAGCCACACCTTGCATCAAACCCACAATGCCAGAACACGGTGGCAGGAAGCTGATAAGATTAATGTATTTATTGAGTGTTCGGTTAACCCTCTAACCCAGGGCTGTCAAACTACCGGCCGCGGGCCGGATGCGTCACACGCTGGCCACGTCCACGCCCGGTTTAGTGAAGGGGGGGGGAAGTCCTGATATGTCACGTGATGCGGCCGTGACGATGTGAGTTTGACACCCCTGCTCTAACCATCCCAATGCTAATAGGAAAGGAAATCACATCCAGGCGATTTGAGAATATTCCTCGGATTCAGTGCCTGAGTTCACGCAACCTGCTAAGCCAAGTTATGCTTTATCAGAGTCTGCTAACTAAACTAGCTGGGTTGACAAGCCACATTCAATGATAAGCTATGATTTATACACCATAAGGGTGGGTAGGTCACACAACATGCTTAAGCTGCAAATGAACAAACCAATACTTTGCCTTGATGCATTTTCTCTACATCTAGAGACTGACCGTGATTTTTAAAGGGGACTGAAAGTGATTTGATGCTTCAAACAGATTTGATAGGTTTTGGAGGCCCAGAAAAGAGAGAGAGATTTTCACAATTATCTTAATCGAAAGATCCTTGCAAAAATACAAATGTATATTATTCTGATGCAAATTTATTTTTTCACAGTTCACGGTAGACCTTTGGAGACCGATGTGTCTTCTTTGTAAAAAACAGTGTTGGCAAAAAAAAAATGCATTTGGCTTTAGTGCTGCATCAGCACCTAGGCAGCAGAACAAGGGACGCTACGAAATCTTCTTACTGACTTATTGCTTTCCATCTCCGCTTCATTTCATCCTTTGGAGATGTAGAAGAAGGGCACCTAAGATCTATTACACCATTCAGAAGAGCAGACCAACTCCAGGACCAGCCTCATGACGTGTCATTAAACCATCTTCCTCCCAAGGCAACTGGTTATGTGACAGCTACACGTGGTAGTAAAATGGTGTATGCAGTTGGTAGACTGGAAAGAGGCTCTATGGGCCTTATGCTGCCTACTCCCGGGTTTTTATGAGGCACAACATTAACTCATAATTGGTATGAAGTTTGCCGATTCTCAGCAGCCTTTGCAGACCGGCTGGGGAAGAGATAGAGAGCAGACACAATACTTCATGGGGGAGATAGTTCTCCTTATAAAATCTTATGGAGCTCAGCTAATATCATTCCCTTCCTAACCACAACGAGTTACGAGACTATTTAGTGCCACGAAGGCCTAATCTTTATAGCTATTCTGTTTCTCCGAGCTCTGCCACGGCCAAGAATTTAATCAAAGATGGTGGACACATGCTGCGTTTTCAAACCCGGAAGGCGAGTCCATTATATTAGAGAGGCCACTATGCAGAAGGCTTGGCAGTTGGGCTGTGGGAAGAGCGTCGCACAAGATGGGCTGTGTGTCCACTGCCCCTTTGTGAGATGATTCAGAGTCCCCGCTTCCCATTGCGTCCAAGCTTCCTCCAGTCTGCGCGAGACCTTCGTCTGCACCATGCAATTTGGTAGCTCTCTGGTGAGCCTCTTTCTTGATCTTCCGTAATGTATCAGGTGTTTCAGGCTCACTCTTGCCATCTCGGTCTTGGGATGTAACACTGAGATCTTGCTGAGAGGAGCTGTAAGAAACCTGTTCAGGTATGTCTTCCATGGGGAATGTTTCTGGTTCACAATCCTCACAGGAGGTCCTTTCCAGGTCCAGCATGTGGAGTTGGGAAGCACAATCTCGGTTGGAGGCTAAGAAATCCGAATGGACAATGACCTCGGCTTCCAGTTGATTGAGACTACTGGGCGTGTGCTCCTTTTTTGCTTCATTCTTAGGAATAAAATAATTTAAAAAAAGGATTCTTAGAACTCTGGAAATGGACGAGGCCCCTGAGACCAACAAACCCAATTCCCCATTAGTGTAAGCTGACCAGACATCCCGCTTTTGGCGGGACAATCACGCTTTTTAGTAATTTGTCCCACGTCCCGCCGCTTTTTTAAAAAGTCCCGCTTTTACAGCGGGCCGTCTGGTCACCTTGCATTAGTACAAGAATCCAAATTTAAGTGAGTGAGAACATATTTCAAGAACACACCCAGTAAGCTCAAGACAGAAACAGGAGAAAGTTGGTAAGTCACCCAAGTTGCCATTCTTTACAGTTGCTTGGAGTATGTATGTATGTATGTATGTATGTGTTTGTTTATTTATTTATTTATTTATTTAAATTTACATGCTGCCCAACTCTCAAGGGACTCTGGGCAGCTTAACAACAAAATAAACATTAAAAACAACTTAAACATTAAAAACAATTTAAAACTCACACATATTGTTTCATGGCCGGATCTCGCCGATTACAACCACGAGATCAACGGCCTCAAGCCTGCCAGAAAAGCCAGGTCTTTACAGCTTTTCGGAAGGCCAATAGGGTGGGGGCAGTCCGGATCTCTGGGGGTAACTGGTTCCAGAGAGCTGGGGCAGCCACAGAGAAGGCCCTCCCTCATGGACCTGCCAGCTGGCACTGTTTAGGTGACAGGACCCGGAGGAGGCCAACTCTTTGGGATTTCATCGGTTGCCGGGAGCTATGTGGCAGAAGGCGGTCCTGAAGATAAGGGTGAATGAATAGATCTGTCATCTGCTACTATCGAATTCAAGGAACATCTGCAGATTTTTAAAAACAAAGCATTTAAATTATCTGATGTTTTTAGTCTGGTTATCTGAAATAATCTATGCAATGTAACAGTTGTTGTATTTGTTGTTCCTATTTCATCTGAAGTGTAATTAAATCTATCATATGTATTTGCAAATTTGCAAGGAGGGAACTTCACTTTGATGAAGGGATGAATGAGACTTTCCTTTGACGCAGCCTGACAAAGTCAAGGGCCATCTCCCTTCTCAGGCGAAAAGAAGCAGCCAAGTTCCTTGCCTCAGCTTCACCACCGCATTTATAGAAGCCAGAAAAAGCTTTTCCAGCTTTTGTAAGTGTTGGAACACAAAGTGTAGGTGATCAAGTAAGATAAAGTGAAGAAGTAGAAGATATTGCAGCCTTCAAAGGGTTTTGGAAAATGCAATATTTTCTGCTAATCAAAGAATACACCAATATGTGTTACTATGTCAGAGATTTTGTGATATATTTTTAGTGGTCATATTGTAGTTAGTGATGCAGTGACTATTGATGTATATGAAATATAAGGTAGATTCCCCCCCCCCATTTTTATGTATACATTAAATTAAGAAAAGAGATCTGTGGCCAAAGTCTCAACAGTTCATCCTCCAAGACCGGGGTGGATTCCTACCAGGGGTGGGTTCCTCCGAGTTTGGACCAGATCGCCCGAACCGGTAGCGACTTGCTGGTGATGTTACAATGGCATCATGGATTTGGTTTGGTTGGTGCTTATCCGTGGGCGCCGCCATCTTTTGGGGGGATTTGTCCCCAAATTTTTTACTATTTGGAAGTTTTTTCCTCTGCTGCTGCTTGAAAAAGGGTCCTCCCACCCACCCCCAGGTTTATACTGACCTTTATTCCTTCGCCCAAAGCACAGCTGATCAGCTCCTCAGCTGTGTTTCGGGCTGATTATAGCTACTGAGCATGTGCGGAATTGCATGAAGGGACGTGTGCGTGTGTACGAGCATAGCGATGCAAACTGGTGGCAAAGGTAAGTGGAACCCACCCCTGGTTCCTACTTACCTCGCTGCCGGTTCGCTTCCTCCCATGCTGTGTGGGCGCGCAGGCGCGCATGCACAGTGCCAAAAAATCTGTTTTTTTTTTAAAGCCAAAAACAAGATGGTGACTACGTGCACACTACCAGAAATTGTGCATGCTCAGAAGAAACATAAATAAATAATTTTTTAAAACAAAATTCCCCCAAAAATGGCGGCGCCCACGGACCGGCACCAAACTGAACCGGGTCAGTGATGTCAT
The DNA here is from genome assembly GCA_027560375.1 of Imantodes cenchoa. Classification (NCBI taxonomy): domain Eukaryota; kingdom Metazoa; phylum Chordata; class Lepidosauria; order Squamata; family Dipsadidae; genus Imantodes; species Imantodes cenchoa. The sequence continues at coordinate 243,913 of JANHGD010007523.1, read as the reverse complement.
CGTGTCATCACCAGCAGGTCACTACCGGTTCAGGCAAACTGGTCCAAACTGAGAGGAACCCACCCTGACCAAGACTGATTAGGACCAAACAAAACCCCTGGAAAATAACACTACTCATTCCCAACTCTCAAATTTGTCCATACTGATTAATATTTTTTAAAAAAAAAACACTGAATAAGTGGACCTACTTGGGTCAAGGGGCGATATGCCTTACCTTCAGGCTCCAAACTGTAGTTTTGCAACATGTTTATGATCTAAGGCACAGTCAGTATCAGATTTCATGAAAACTATCTTTCTTATTAGCAGTCTGTTTTCCATAAACTCAAGCCAAGTTTTCCCATTAATTCAGATGCCAGATTACTTTCCTTTCTCCTATAATTAGTATATCCTTTGTGTGTTTTGTACATTGTTTTAACAAGGTGTTGCAGGTTGCCGATCCATTCAGCATTAACTTACTCTGTGTTATCAGTTAGTGAGCCATACACTTAAATCCCAGCAAACTGATTGCCTTGCCTTGGATTTCGTATTAAAGTTCTTTTATCTTTGAGTGGAGGTATCTGAGTACTGACTTTGATGCTCTTTTGTTAAAAAATAATGTATACTCTAATTTTTTAATGATTTTTTGTGCTCATTAAAAAATCTGAACTCTTCTGATGTGAAGTCACCCATTTCAGTCCATTTCAGTTCATTGATTCCCAGAATATTAGTGTTTAATCTTGACATTTCTGTTTTGATAACCAGTTTACTTTGGTTCATGGGTCTCATATTCCACATAGCAATGATAGCTACATCTTTGTAGCACTGATTTTTTTCCTTTGCTTCACCTCCCTCTTAAAGACTTTGGTGTGTTCATGAATGGAATATCCCTGTAATATTTTGTTTCAAATCTCCAGAAAGTAACATTAAATCTCTCCCAGTTCTTGCCAACTCTTTATTTTAGGGCAAGTAAATATAAAACACAACATCAACCCAGCTTCAATCATAAATTTAAATTCAATTAAAACTAATGCAAGGGTTGCTTTGCCAAAAGAAAATAAAATTTTCTTTTGCACTGGATTAGCACAATGTAATGAAGAGGTTATCTCTCTTTGTCACAAGAAAATAAATTTTCTCTTTATACTGAAGTCTTAAAACCCCACAAAGGGTTTACCTTACTCAAAAGAAAATTATATTTCTTCCTACATAAGAAGAATCTAACACAATGAAGATACTGTTCATCTCAGTCCAAAGAAAACGTTACCTCAGTTCAGCAGCCTAACCTGGCAACCATCCAAAGTCTGGACACATCAAGAGGTCCTTCCTGGGTGGGTCAAAATGGCATGCACAAACAAGTGATCAAGGTCCTACTTCTTTTGAACACGCATTGCATGGAAGTGTAGAGAGGCAGGGCTGGGATCGTCCAGTCATGCTCACAATTTTGACATCGTTGATCTCCCTTGAAGATGGCAGTGACCTCATCTCCCTCTAGTTGCTCCCACATCTTGTCTTCTCTTCAGTATTCACCTCTTCCTAATTTATTTATTTATTTATTTATTTATTTATTTATTCTTAATTAATTCTTGCCAAAGGCGCAGAAAGTACCTCCAATAACTGTAGCAGAGGAACCTTGAGCCTATGCCTCCTTCCCACTGGAATGTCCCTATCATCATCAAGAGTTAACCTATTTTGGTGCATTGAACTGTAGATTTGACATCTCAGCTTTTCCTTTCTCCCATCTGCATATTTGGGGATGTTTATCAATTGTCCTTCCCTAGCTCCAGGGGTGGGTTCCTACCAGTATGGTGCATTCTGCCGTTCTGGTAGTGGCCCACCGATTGCGCAATTGGCGCGCAACGGCTCCAGTGCCGTCTTCCCCAGTCCGTTGCGCAGCACCATCTTTTTTTTAAAAAATTGACTTTTTTTGCTTCCTGCGCATGCGTGGAAGCAAAATCTCACGAGGGGATGCTTGCACGTGTGAGATTTCGGCAATTTTTTGCTTCTGCGCATTTGCAGAAGCAAAAAAATCGCTGAAATCTTGTGTGCACGAGCATCCCCTTGCAAGATTTCAGTGATTTTTTTGCTTCCTGCACATGCGTGGAAGCAAAATCACAGGAGGCAAGTATGCGCACATGTGCAACATGAGGATGCATATGCATCGCACTTACCATCGCCAGTAAGAGGAACCCGCCCCTGCCTAGCTCGTGTACTCATGGCACCAGTAGAGAAAGACAGTTCTAGAAAAGAAAAGAGGACAAGAGAGACAACATCTTGGCTAAAACATTTTAAATGTGTGGGAGTGGAATTGGGGGTGGGTGGGGACTGGATTTAGAATCACAAGAGTCAGAAGAGGCCTTGAAAGTAATCAAATCTCAGCAGGTAATTAGTGAAGGATCCATTAAATTACCTCTGACAGATGACCATCCAGTCTGCTTGAAGACCTCACTGAAGACTTTTAATTTAATTTAATTTATTTAGTTTGTCAAACATAACAGGTATAAGCATGAATATGAATACAGTAAATACAGAGTACGAATAAATGGGGACAGTAGGACAGGGACGGTAGGTATGCTGGTGCGCTTATGCATGCCCTTTACAGACCTCTTAGGAATGGGGTGAGGTCCACTGTAGACAGTTTAAGGTTGAATCTATGAGGGATTGAGAATGTAACAACGGAGTCAGGTAGAGCATTTCTGGCATTGACCACTCTGTTGCTGAAGTCGTATTTTCTGCAATCGAGTTTGGAGCGTTTTACCTTGAGTTTGTATCTATTGTGTGCTCGTGTATTATTGTGGTTAAAGTTGAAGTAGTCATTGACAGGTAGTCATTGACTTGTAGGGAAAGAGAACTCACTATTTTATGTGGTACCTAGCACCTCATGCAGTCAGAAACGTTCTTGTAATTTTAATTCATTGATTTGGTCCTCTCCTTTGGTGCAATAAGTCTATTTTTTTTCTGGGTGAAAACCTTTAGATATTTGAAGTCTTTCACATCTCCTCTCAATCATCACATCTATAGGCTAAACATAGCCAGATTGTTTCACCATTCCTGATTAGGGTTTTTTCCCCTAAATTCTTCACCCTCTTATTAGTTTTTCTCTAAATTTGCTCCAATTTCTTACTATCCTTTTTGAACTCTGAACATAATATTCCAACAGAGGTTCAATCAAGGCAAAGTAGAGCAGAACAATTATTTCCTGTGATTAGAACTTTATGTTTCTGGCAATAACCTCAAACCAACTTTTGCCTTTTTAGCAGCTGCATCACGCACCTGATTGTATTTAACTTAGAATCAAACAAGGACAACTTTTCCTTTTTATGTCTACTACCAAACATGCCAACCATGTTTTTTTCCCTATTCTGTATTGTGTCAATGTTAGTCATCGACTGTATTTGGGAACTTCAAAACTGCAGAGTCCCAACCAATGCCCACTAATTGGACCCTTGTGGTTTGATTGTAATTAATAGAAGATAGATCAAAACAGAAATAAAGAAAGAGCAGAAAATAGACCAAGATCACTCCCCAACAGCAACTGACTCACAGGTTTTGAGTAAATCTTGATTATATTTCTTCCCATACCCTTCTTGGGTATCAAGAAATCTTAGGGCTCCAAAAGTAGATTCTAACAGCACTACCAAGCCTTCCTAATATCTTATATAAAAATCAGTTTCATCGCATAAACAGTAATTATTTTTGTAAGTTCCATGCTGATATGCAAACACTATTAACCTTAGATCAAAGTTGGTCTTATTCCATATCATTTTTACTTTTCATGATCTACAGGCTAATGTATTAACTTTGGCATTCGTATGCTCTGGACAATCTGGAGCTTCCAACATTGAATCTAATTACTCACTGCTTCTTTGCTGATTCCAGCTTTCTAATGGATGAATATCCTCCTTACCAAGACCATCAAGAGTACACTAATTGCAAATTATTTTTTTTTAAAACCCTGTACTCCCCAAAATACACTCCATTTATAAAATTGGTAGTACTGTACTCCCCCTGCACACACAGCCTACAGTACATACATTTTCTACAATTCATGAATTTAAAAAATGATTTTCATGAGGCATGTATGAAGGGACTGCAGGGGGAAAAATCCCTATAAAATAAATATCCTGAAAACTTTAAGAAGCCTTCATTAATGATTGGGCCCTGCATTCCAAGCCACCATGTCAAGTGACATCTCTGTAATGGGGGAAGTGGGACTTTCGGGCATTTCCCCCCCCCCCCCTATTCAGATGCCTTTCCCAGGAATATTTTACTAAGCAGGGTAGCGTAGTAGTAATAGCAGTGCTGAGAAATGAAGAAAGACCAGCTTTAAGCCGAAAGCTTCATTGCAGTGGACGAGGTTAGAAGCTTGGGGAGAAAAGATTTTAAAAAAACTTCCAATATAAGAACAGATTGCCAGATGAACCTCTTCTTTTCCATCACTTGCACATTTGCAAATGTAGAGAGGGGCCTTTTCATCTTTGCAACTGACCAACTTTAGAGCAAGTGTCTATCGCTCACTTCATCAACAGTGGATTAAAGGGATAAATATGGTGCATTAGGCTACAGTGAGTCAACTGCTTTTATGCTTTTATGCACTCTCTGCTCTGCTTTCTCTCAGAAACCCAGAAAGTAATTATGGCTGTGAGAGGAAAGATGCAATGAAGCTAACAAGTTTGTAAGAGGAAGATAATAAAGTTGAATGATAGTGTTGTTATGGAAAGCAAATCAACTTTGTCAATTTCTGCACTGGTCATGCAGACAAATACTTTTTGGAAACCCAATCTCAGTATATAACTCAAAATAGATTTTTTTTTTTAAAAAGGTTTTATTGACACTATTTTTCAAGGAACGTTTAATTACTGTAATTAGAAGGAGGGGCAGGGTAAAAATTTCAAGCTGATGAGTGAAACCTTGCCCCTTTTTATGTGCAGACACCCCCAACAATAAAAATATGGGGTTACACTTTTTAAATCTGTCATGATATACTGTATGAAGCTATTCATCACATTGTTTTTTCAGCATTAGGAACTGAACCACTGACTCAGCTTCATGTTAGAATATTATTTATTCTAAGAAAACTGATGTTCAAACTGAATTTGTCAGTCTGAAACCAGTAACCTGAAACAGCCCAGGTTGTTTTTACAGCACCGAGATGAAACCCTAATCTAAAAATTCCATCTCCCATTTTTCCCACAGAAAAGCCATCAGTCCTAGAACAAGTAGTGGGGTCCCCTCTTTTATCTGGGGTTCAGGGCTCAGGAAATTGAACTGTGGGGACCTGCACTGACCCATCTTATCCTCTTTGGGCTGCCATCACAGCTACTCACTGGCGATCTCCGATCAAGGCAGCATCTGGAGGGGGGGGGCTAGAGAGCGAGCCCTTGACTTGGAAGACATGGATCTCATTTATGAAGATAAGAAAGTTCAGACGCAAAGCATAATATTTTTGCATCTCATCTGATTTCAATTTCAACAGCTGCTTTAAGCCAGCTTGCTGCTTGCTGTTGTGTTTTGAGTAGTATGGAGACAGCAGGGCGGCAGAATAAGAGGCCTCGGCAAATGCTGGCATGCAGCTTCTACAGACTGTGGTGGAAACTGATCAGCTACCCTCCCACTCCCCAAGGGGAGAAACCGTGCTGTTTTGCGTGATGCCCTGTCTTGACTTCACATTGCCCCATGTAGATATTTGTACTGGGATGTATTGTGTACAAAGATGCTAAAGAGCAGACTTGATTCTCCACACCTGGCTTGATTTATCAAATGGGAGAAAATAGCTTGTTCTGACACTCAAAATTTGGAGGCCGAGTCAGAGCCAGGTCAAATCCCAGATGCATCTAGGCTGTGTCTAACTCAAGAGGTTTTGATCAGATCTCTGTCAAATATCCAAATAGCAAAATAGTATCCTAGTTTACCTCTTCCCCCACCCCCCTTCCATTCAATCATGTCCAATTCTCAGGGATTACTTGGATAAATCTCTGCAGTTTTCTTGGCAAAGTTTTTCACAAAGAGCTTGCCACTGCCTCCTTCCTGGAGCCGAGAGAATGACTAGTCCAGTCACTCAGCTAACCTTGTGCCCAAGATGGGACTAGTATTCATGGTCTCCAGAGTTCCAGCCTGATGCCTTAACCACTACACCAATATGGCTCTCAAACAAGCAGATTCAAATGCAAGTAGCTTTACTGCAGGGCTGTCAAGCTCCTGCCCCGCGGGCCAGATGTGTCACGCGCTGGCCCCGCCCCAACTGATTTAGCAAGGGGGGGGGAAGTCCTGATATCTCATGTGATGATGCCATGACTACGTTTGACACCCCCACTTTACTGGTTCAAAACAACAGTCACCTTTCTCCTCTGGGATTTTTTTTTTTTTTTGGCTGCCAGTAACAGAACACTTTGGAACAATACAAAATGGCTCCATCCCCTGTGGCTCCATCCCAGTCAGATTTTTGTGACAGCGAGTGCTAGTTGGGGGGATGGCTTCCACAAGCAGACCAGTTATTCCAGGTTCTTCTTTTCCCCCTTCCCCCTTTTTTTCTTTTTCTTCCTTTTTATTCTTTTTCTATTTTTCTATTTTTCTTTTCTTTTTCCTTCTCCTCTTCCTCCTTTCTTTCTCCTTCCTCCTTCTTCCTAGCATTATTCTTGTGCTATGGCAGGGTCCCACTTGTCAGCAAAGCTGTCTCTATTTGGGTTGATCAAAACCAAACAACACAGCCATTTTTTAATGTAACTATTTCTTGTTGCTGCTGTTACATTCTGATCAATATGTATGGTCACACTCCTGTCATTTTGATTTCCACTTTTTCAATATGTGATTATCACTGAAGATCTTTCCAATTTGCTTTGAAAAGAGCTATGCTGCCTTTTGTGGGTGCATTTTTCCCCAATTTAGTTTTCATATCCTTTTTCATGTTCTTAATAAATTTTCTGCATTGCTAGAGCTGGTCCCATGCATTTTGCTTCCTTAAGTGATTCTTTGCCTCAGAGTTGTGTAATATCTAAGGCTGATGATAGAACCTGAGACTGATCATTCACATAACTTTCTACCAGTGGTTGAGTGTCCTGGGTGCGCAGAAGTGTCCTGGGTGGGCGGGTGGAGCCTCCCACCATCACCACCACCGGATCTAAGAACCGGTCCAAACCAGGAGCAACCCACCACTGCTTCCTACTCTCTTCAGTAAAAGATAACCATAAATAATATTTTGTTCTTTCTGAGGACAGTCAAAATAGCATAGCATTGGCATCCTTCAGTCTCGAAAGACTATGGTATCATACTCTGGACTCTCCAGAGCATGAAGCCTGGGTAGGTTA
>JANHGD010007523.1:167948-178128 GCA_027560375.1 Imantodes cenchoa | reverse complement strand
ACTCAGCCTTCCATCCTTCCGAGGTGGGTAAAATGAGGACCCAGATTGTTGGGGGCAAGAGGCTGATTCTGTAAAAGTGCTTAGAGAGAGCTGCAAAGCACTATGAAGCGGTATATAAGTCTAAGTGCTATTATGTGTGTGCAAATGCTGAGTATAAAACAGAATAACAGAATAACAAAGTTGGAAGGGACCTTGGAGGTCTTCTAGTCCAACCCCCTGCTTGAGCAGAAGAACCTATTCCAATCCAGACAAGTGGCTTTCCAAACTCTTCTTAAAAGCATCCAGTGATGGAGAATCCATAACTTCTGGAGGCAAATCGTTCCACTGGTTAATTATCCTCACTGTTGGGAAGTTTCTCCTTAATGCCAGGTTGCTTCTCTCTTTGATTGGTTTCCATTGTTTCTTGTCCTGCCCTCAGGTGCTTTGGAGTATAGCTTGACCCCCTCATCTCTGTGGTAGCCCCTCAAATATTGGAAGACTGCTATCATGTCACCCCTGGTCCTTCTCTTCCCTAGACTAAGACATACCCAATTCCTGCGACCGTTCTTCATATGTTTTAGCCTTCACTCCCCTAATCATCTTTGTTTTATTGTATTTTATCTATTTATTTTGTCACAACATGTACAAGATAGCAGGTATTGGTATAAACATAAACAAAAGCGAAGAAGCTACAGGTAAATTTGGACAATAGGACAGTAAGACAGGGACGGTAGGCATGATGGTGTGCTTATGCACGCCCTTTACAGACCTCTTAGGAATGGGGTGAGGTCGACTGTAGACAGCCTAAGGTTAAAATTCTGGGGGTTTGGGGAAGAAACCACAGAGTCAGGTAGTGCATTTCAGGCATTGACCACTCTGTTGCTGAAGTCGTATTTTCTGCAGTCGAGTTTGGAGCGGTTTACATTAAGTTTGAAACGATTGTATGCTCGTGTATTATTTCTAATTATTCATTACTTGTTTAATCCAGTTATGAGATTGCATGACTCCTCAATGACTCTGAACAGCTTATAGATAAGAGGAAAATACAGATAAAAGCAAAGTACAGATAAGAGGGAAAATACTGTATGTTAAAGGAGAACATGGATGACCAGAAGAGCTAAAGGAAACTGAACGTAAAGGGATTGCTGGTATGAAGATTTATTTGCCCAGCTGGGATATGGACATTTCTTGTTAGTTCTGTCTCTTTGGGAAGGCTTTAGGGGAATTTAACAGGTTAATACAATATATGTTATTGTAGTATTGGAAAAATGCAGTTCTTAAATATTTTTATATCTTAATTGCATCCCACTGTTTATAGCATCAGTGTTCATTCTGACCAATTCAGGCATTTACCTGTGACAGGTAAGAACCTGCAGTTATTCAGTCTTCAGACAATACACATAACACAACCCACAATCCAGTCATTATCAGTGCATCCAGGAGCCCTATCCTCCACTTATTTTCTTGGTCCAGGTTTCTTGCATTCTACAAACAGAAAAGTATTTGCAAAGCTTTATTATACTTCTTACCTATTCTTCACTGGCTAGGCAGGCAAAAGTGGTTGTGTCTTGGACATTGCAGCCAGACACTTGTAAGGGCATGTTTTATGTCAGGTTTGTGTCAGAGTGCCTTGTTGGTTACACCGGCATCCATCTTATTTCATTCTCCGGCTCAAATCTTAGCACTACTTCACACTTGACTAGATTTTCAAAATTACATAACAGCTCAGCAGGTAAGAACATGTGAGTAACAGATTTGAATTAAATCATCCTCCTGTGTTAAGTAGGTCAGTAGTTCACATGACATGCAATGTATTAATTATCTAGAGCAGACCCAGGTCTATTTTTATAGCAATTTTAAAAATAGAATTACAGAGAAAACTATATACAAAACACTTTTTGAAAACCAGAAATATACAGAGATCTAACAATTTAATTACTAGTTATAATATCAAACAGATAAAAGAATGTACAAAATGTATCAGACCAGCTGCTCTTAAGAATGAACGTACCAAATGAGTTAAGTATGTCATGCAGTGGTGAAATCCAATTTTTTTACTACCGGTTCTGTGGGCGTGGCTTGGTGGGAAGGATACTGTAAAATCCCCATTTCCTCCCCACTCTGGAGCTAGCCAGAGGTGGTATTTGTCGGTTCTCCAAACTACTCAAAATTTCTGCTACCGGTTCTCCCAACTACTCAGATTTTCTGCTACCGGTTCTCCAGAACCTGTCAGAATCTGCTGGATTTCACCCCTGATGTCACGTAGAACAATTAAATCTTGGACCACACGTTTTCTGAATAGTTTCTATCCCAGAGCTATAATTGCACTTAACAATGAACTAAAGGGTCACCATCAGTGAGATGTTGTATAGTATTATTTGGTCTGTTGTGTGGATGTTTGGGTGGTTCAGGGTGGAGAATTTGTGGCGGGTGGGGCGTTTTTTGCGATTGTTATGTGTGTTGGGTCTAGTCTTTAGGCGTTATGTGAATTTCGTTGTTTGAGTATTCTGTGTATATACATGCAATGACAATAATAAAGTATTAAAGATGCATACATTTAATAACTAAATTTAATCTATTCTTGCAACATATTATAAAATCAATGCCAAAGGGAATCATATTGAATCTTTTTTCTGCCTGCTTTTAAAATTTTGCTAAATTTTCTCCTTGTTTGATACTCATACTTGTTTGATACTTCAGGCTTCCTAGGAGATCCCAAAGTGATGGCTGCCATACAGGTGACAGAGGAAACCATCGTAGTGGGTGGGCAGACTCTGTTCTTCCGCCAGGCTAAACCTACACAACAGGCTCCTCGCCTTTCCCTCCTGCTGCTCCATGGCATTCGATTTTCATCAGAGACGTGGCTCAACCTGCAGACTTTGTCTAAGTTGGCAGAAGCTGGATACCATGCTGTAGCTATTGACTTGCCAGGTGGGCTTGGCTCTCAGTGGGCAGTGGAGATTTGGGCAAGAGAAAGACAGATGTATACAATTTGGTATTTAAGAAGACTGTCACTTTTGCTTCTGTTATTTTTGCTTCACCAGAAGCAAAACTAAGGCAAAATATATAAAATCTGATTCCAACAAATTGTGGTTAAAAATGAGGCTTTGGTATTATGTGATACAATACCCAAGTAAAATAATTATTCTTTCTCAGACTAATTATTATGTTAACATGATAGGTTATGCTTTTTATGCTTATTTTTAAGTATGTATGTGTGTGTGTGTATACAATATATATATTGTACAATATACAATTGCCACAAAACATGCACACTGATTCTAAAATACAATTTAGCTCAGTTCAAACATCAATCCAACAAATGGATTGTTTTAGGCTAACTCTGATCTCACTGTCATGGTATTCCACTTTGAAACTTTGTTTCCATCTTTATAAAATGGGCAAACAAAATATAATATGTAAGAAAACATATAAAAGCTGCTCCTTATGAAAGAGATGTGTCAACCATGTTATATGTTTTTTGGGGTTCAAGGCAGGGGTGGGTTCCTCGCACCAGCATACCGGTGCGATGCGCACGCATCTGGATGTTGCGGACAAGCATGTGCGTCCCCTCACGCGATTTTGCTTAATGCGCAGAAGCAAAATCTCGCGAGAGGACGCTCTCGTGCGTGAGATTTCAGTGATTTTTTGCTTCTGCACAGGTGCGGAAACAAAAAAATCACTGAAATCTCACGCATGCGAGCGTCCTCTCGTGAGGGGACGCTCACGCATGCGAGATTTCGGGGAGTTTTTGTCCCCTCATGAGATTTTGCTTCTCATGCGCAGGAAGCAAAAAATAAAAAAAAAGATGCCGCCACATGATGGCCCAATGAAGACGGCACTGGAGCCGTTGCACAATCCACGGCTGCTACCAGGATGGCAGAGTGGCCTGCACCGGTAGTAACCCACCTCTGGCTCAAGGGAAGACATCGATTTTTTGCCCAATGCTTTTTTTTTATATGCAAGGGATATTTGCAATAAAATGCATCTATTAATAGTTCTTTTATCCAGAAATACAATGTGCTGGTTGTGACTCTTCCTGGATACTCCAGTTCATTCCCTTTTTCTATCTGCAGTCAGTAGCTTATACACACAATAAGCATCCTCGTTTCTCAGTGCGCTAATTTTGGGTGTCCTCTTATGTTTTGTTTCTTAACATTTTTTTAAAATTGTGACATCAGCGACCATCTTCCTCTTATGCTATATTGGTTACCTGATAATAAATATTTAAAGATTGTATAAATATGTGGGAATGTAGATTTATATAATTAGTAATAACAGTTTGCAATAGTGGTTAATATCTGTAGCTTGGGTGTAGCATGGAAGTGATAATAAAAACGGTAATTGGGACCAGCAACTTGGCTGATGCACAACATAGTTGCTTAAGCCAAAATCAAGTGATTGTGATGGATTTAACCACCTTATTTGGAGTCACTAAGCACAAAATGATGCCACTTAAGATTTTATTTCTGCATCCTCTGTTAATTACTTGTCACAAGTATGAATGGTGATCATGTAACTGCAGGATACTGAGACAGTTGTAAATGCAAGGATTGGCTGCAAAGTTATTTTTTTTAGTGCTGTCATAACTTCAGTTAGTTGCTGCATAAGGCCATTATAAGCAAGGTCCGCAAGCAATGACAATTGGTAAAAGTGTAATATATAGAAGGACTTAGTTGTTTTCTCTTCTGCCTTGGAAAATCTAGTGAATCAATCACATGGAAACAAAGAATGGTCCTTGTATCTTCCAGTTGCAGGGACACATACCCTTACAAAGCCAAGACTTGCTATAGGACAGTGATGGCAAACCTATGGCACGAGTGCCACAGGTGGCACGCGGAGCCATATCTGAGGGCACGCAAGGCATTGCCCTGTCAGTTCCAGCACACGTGCGCACATTGATCAGCTGATTTTTCGGCCTTCTTTTCTACCGTGTTCGCTCTCCCCAGGCTTCAGGAAAGCCTCCTAAACCCAGGGGATGGCAAAAAATGGCCCAATGGGCCTACCGGAAGTCCGTAGGCTACAGTGAAGCCTGTGCATACGCATGGGGAGGGGGGGAGACAGTGAGGGGGGTGTGTGCATGCGCAGGGGCAGTGCATTGCATTATAGGTGTGGGCACACACGAGCACGATATCATGCGTGCACACACCCTTTTGACATCTGAGCCAAAAAAGGTTCGCCATCATTGCTATAGGATGATGCAGTGAAATATAACCAGAGGGTTCTGGAACAGGATTTTGGAGGTCTGAGTCTACCTAGCCAGAGTTCTCTATGCCGCTGAAAAGAATAGACAAAAACATCTTACTGAATGATTTACCACAATTTTGATGATATACTATTGGGAGCTTCAAGTGTCACAAAAATGAAACTCAGGGATTACATGCAGGCCATGAATCCCATCTACCCCATTTATAATTTAAGTGTTTATATACGGCTCAATCCTCAAACAACCCAAAAGGGCAGTTGTCTCTCTGAGCTGGGAATGCTAGGAGTTGTAGTTACCGTCCAACTGAGGATGCTTGGTGGAGAGGGTTACACATACAGAATATGTGTGATGTGGGATGTCTTGTTTCTTGTGATCCAGGATTCGGCCGCTCTAAAGATGCTGTTGCTCCAGCTCCTGTTGGAGAGCCGGCCCCAGGCAGTTTCTTGAAGGATGTCTTGGAGGCCCTGAAATTCGAAAAAGCAGTGGTGATCAGTCCATCTCTCAGTGGCATGTATTCACTGCCATTCCTTTTTCAGCACAATCACCTTCTGAAGGCCTACATCCCAGTGGCTCCCATCTGCACAGAGAAGTTCCTTCCCACCCAGTATGCCAGTGTCAAGGTATGTTCGTCTAAAGAAGAAGGGAATTCTGGAGCAGGTCTTATTTGGTACAAGACATAATTAGAAGGGTTGAGTTACCTCAGTCATGCAACTGGCATTTCACAACTATGTGAGGAAAATGTGGACGGAAGTGGATTTACAGATTTATTGTAAACCTTGCAGGAATTCATCAGCTATCCATTAGGGGGCAATGCACACTGCCTTACCCTCAAATACAATACTACCGGTAATATGGTAAAACAGACCTATATTCAATCTGCGGAATATTTATAGCTTTGTGAAGATATACCAAAAAAATGGGCAATATCATTCTAAAAGAATACTCAGATGAGTTCAGGGAATTCTCTCTGGGTTCAGTTTCATTTTATGCATTGTTTTATTGCATAAGTTGAATAAGTTCCACATTCACATCAACGGTAAGAATCTGGTACACTTAAAATGAATTGTAGTTTTGAATGTAGAAGAATTACAACAATCACTGCGATAAATTTCTGTGAACATTCTCTAACCATTATCATGACTCTTGTGAGCGTAGTGCATTTAATTTGACCCCTATCCAGATTGCCCCCTTTTTGGGATTTTAACCTCTTCTAATATTAATTTCTAGCATGTACCTTTGCCCTTCCAAATATGATCTGCACATTTTTTTAGCTAGGGTGATGGTGGGTTTCTGATAATAATGGGAATTCCCTGTAGTCCTGCTGAAAATATCTGCTGCAGTTACTCTGTTTTGCAAATGTAAAAGGTTGGTTTTTGCTGAAGATTTGCATTTCTATCACCACCAGGAAAGGATCATCCTCCTGCTAATACGGACTGGATGTATTTATAGCCTGAAAACTGGGCTAAGAGCATGCCATTATAAAACACAGAGAGCAAGTACAAATTAGCTACATGGTTAATGTAGCCACATAAATTGAACAGCAATACGGGAAGCATTTTTTTTTCCTGGAAGAGAGCACCTCTGTCTCTATTTTTCATCTGAACTAATTTCATTATTAGAATCTAAGACAGGCAAGAATGTTCATTCGTTGATTGAACCATGCTTGATTTTTTTCTCTCTCTCCTGCATAGACACCAGCTCTCATTGTATATGGGGATCAAGATGTCCAACTGGGTGAAGTGAGCCTGAACAACTTGAAGAATTTACCTAATCACAAGATAATGATGATGAAAGGGGCAGGCCATGCCTGTTATATTGACAAGCCAGATGAGTGGCACCAGAGGCTGCTGGATTTCCTGAAGAACATAGAGTAAACAGCAAATCAGCCAGCACTGGCCTAGCCAATCCATAATCAATGAGGACCTAACCAGTTTTTCTAGCATACACATGTAAGGAGCTGGGATTTCTTTCTGCAGTTCTGTCAGTAACCTGAGCGGGGCCCAGATTGTTTATGGACTGTCTAACCATGATAGACCTAAAACTACCATGTAACTAAAGTGTTACATCCAGAATACATTCATTGATTCATGATTCGTTATTGCATAATTAAGATGACCAGGTACGATTTTTCTTGCTTGGATCATGAGATATTTGAAGTCAGATTTACATAAAATAATCATACATAGAAATCTATTAGGATCTGGGCATGGATATATTAGGAATTGGTCCTCAGTATCATGAGCTCTACTGCCAAGATTTTAATTATGAACATTTTTTTTCCTCAAAGCTGATTGAGTGCTGGCTGAGATAGATATAACAAAGGTAAGACAATGGCTGGGTTTAAGTATCTTATAAACTTATGATTTAATTTTTTTTTTTAGTTGGCACATCAAAGAATCTATCCATTATAACATATCATCATGTATGACACTGGAGTGGTGATTAAAATTTAAATCCTGGTTTGCTAGCATCAGACAAAGTTACTATGGCTGATTTACTATATGAAAACCAAAATGTCAAAATATATTTTTCTAACTCATAGATTCTTCTATAAACTAACTTTCATTGAGCGCTATTATGTCTTTGTCCTTGCTATCTTTGTTAGCAGGACACCTTTTGTTTTGATGACTGGACATAGCGTTCTCCAATTTGATGGACCACATGTATGTTAAGTTTTAATTTCCATAATTCTCAGCAGGCTTGGAAACCATGCACGGGAATTGTGCTAGTCAGAATGTATGTGAGTTGGTGTCCATTATATCTGGACATCGAGTAGCAGGTTTGAAGAAAGCTATACTGCAATTTATGTTATTTGACCCACACATATTTTTGCATCTGGATTAGCTTCTTTGGGATGGAAGAACCGCATACAGTTTTCTGTTGCCAGAGCCCATAATGGCACTAGAGACTTTGTGAAGAGCACTTGTATTGGGGCAGAATGTATGTTGGCACCATCCTCTGACTTTAATGAATGTTATATTGGGGAATAAATTCTTACTTTCCCCTCCTGTTTTTCAAAGAAATTTGACAAGGTCTATACATATGTTACACGACATCACTCTTGGAGCCTGATTTCTTCAAGAATGTACAAGTATTCATAGTAATAAACTATCCACAGATAGTTTTGTTTGTTCATTTTCTTGGGCAGATATTTTTAAAGGATTTTAAAAAGATTACAGGGGCTACTTAATTAGAGCTGTGCTTGACCATAGCTGTAGAATTAGCAGGATTCCCTGGATAGCACATGTATAGTAAATTTAAAGAGAAACTGATCACTCTTCTTTAACAAGAGAGTGAGCATCCTGTTGCACTTTCATACTTGTTCCTTTGCTCTCGAAATATAATAAAAGGGAATGCAGACTTTCAGAGAATAAGATGGGAACAGGAAAATTAATAATAGTTTTACAGGTGCTGCCTAGATTTCAAGTGAGTTCCTGCTGTACTAGTTTTGATTATCCAAATGGATTCATTTGTAATCAAATAAACCTGATTTATATCTGTTTTTATAGTGATTCTTTTTTTTTAAGAAATCTAAATACACTGTACTTCTGTAAATTATATTTGAAGTAGATTTACAACAAAGGTGTGAAAAGCTGGTAATAATATTTGGTCTGTGTGGAACTGGTTTTAGTATTGCTTGATAGCCTTACTATTTTGCTTTTTTCAGAACTAAATTAAATATGGCCTATAAGAGTATAAATCAAAGATAGATTACATACATTACATATATTAACAGATATGAACATTATCATAAATGTTTAATCCATCATTTGGACAAAACATTCTGGAAAGTAGCATTGCCTTCTTAAAAGATCAGAAGAGTATCAGCAGCCATGCTACTAAATTCAAGACATCATTCTTGACTGTTATGTTCTGTTCTGTTCTATTCTATTCTATTCTAGTCCAATTGTAAGCGAAAGACTCTCTTAGCCTAAGAAACTGAGCCTCTGCCAAATATTAAGTAGACGGTCCTCAAAACTGAAATTAGTCTTAGACAGCATAGATCTAAAATTCTAGAAAGGGATAAGAACTCTTTCTTTGGGGAGGGGGGAATTTGTGGTGTAGCAAGTGAGGATATTAGAAGACTGTGAGAATCTCTGTTAGTCTCTGTTGTTTTACTCTTATCACAGGGTTTTTATCAGGTTGGTCAAAACCTCAGCAGAACAATGGGAAATCATACTGTAAAAGAGAGAATGAATCTGTAGCCCTCTTGATCTGATTGGTTTACACTTTTCATATTCCTCAATCACTGGTACGAATCACACTTGGCCAATAAAGAATTCTATTTATTTATTTTATTTATTTAATGGGAGCTGAACATTTGGAGTGCCATCAGGAACAGATGGATCTGTTTTATACAATACCAGATTATCCAACCAGGATTAGGATCTTCTCTGTGTAGAACAAAAATATATAACATTTGGGATTAAAAAGCCACAACTGCCTTTGGAGTGTTGTGTGGGTACTGTATACAAAATGTAGATGATTTTGGCACAAAAAAAACTTGCATTCCTTTTAAATTTGATTAAAATCAAATAAAATCTGTTAGCATAAGTACTCATGTAACTAACAACCTTTATCTTCATTTACCAAATTACAGTTTAGTGACAATTTGGAGATGGACTTCAGAAATCACCTGCAAGACTCTCTAAACCAGCGGTTCTCAACCTGGGGGTCGGGACTCTTTTGGGGGTTGAACGACCATTTCACAGGGGTCGCCTAAGACCATCAGAAAAGATAAATTTCCCATGGTGTTAGGTTACTAGACAAACTTTGCAGCATCTCGGTGTGCTTTCGGACACGCGTGTAATTTCCGCCTCATTTTAAAATCTCGAATGTTTGAAAGACAGACCCAAGCATTTTATTTCTTAGTCTTCCAGTCAGAGCTGAAGAAGCTTCTTGGATGAGAAGTGAAACATCTTCAAAGAAAAACCAGAAAGTCTAGTTGCCTCTTGGAAAAAAGCACCTTTGGGAGGGTTGTCTCTATATGTATTC
>JANHGD010007521.1:6641-16941 GCA_027560375.1 Imantodes cenchoa | reverse complement strand
GCACAAACTCTTCCCACAAAACAGGGACAAGATCTGCCCCTTTCATCTCAATTTGCACCGCCCAACCGGAGTCCAGGTCTCCCCGGATCTGAGCAACTTGATCTGCCAGAAATTGAACAAATTCATCAGCTCTCCCCTATAAGGGTTCCTCTGCACCCTTCACCTTGAGGAGGAACCGAGTCACCCTAAAGAGGGCAGCTGGACGAGAATCCGCGGATGCAATAAGAGCGGAAAAATGAGAACATTTTGCCGCCTTTATCGCCATTAAGTAAGTCCTAATAAAGGATCTTAAAGGTGTTCGGTCAAATTCGGATTTACTGGCTCTCCATCATCACTCTAGGCATCTCTTATGGCATTTCATCTCCCAGAGTTCCTCGGTAAACCAAGGCGCTTTCCGGGATCCACTACCATGGAGAGGCCACAAAGGCGCAATCCAATCCAATGCCCCAGACACCGCCCATTACCAGGCAGCTACTAGGGCTTCGGAGGGGTTGTGAACCAGGGATTCAGGTATCTCCCCAAGCTCCCTCTGGAACCCTTCCTGGTCCATTAGGCATCTGGGATGGAATCACTTAATCAGTTCCGCCTCCTTGCGGTGTAGGAGTGGTGGGCAAAAGTCTAACCTCAACAGGAAATGATCTGACCATGACAAGGGAGAGATGGCTAAACTCCTGAGTTTCAGATCATCTCTCCACTGCCTCGAAAGAAATACTAGGTCGAGTGTGTGCCCCACCCCCCGGTGAGTTGGATTGTGAATTAATTGGGTCAGGTCCATGGTTGTCATGGAGGCCGTGAACTCCTGAACTGCATCCAAGGAATCATCCAGTGATTGAAGTCCCGCAGTACCATAAGCCTAGGGAACTCCACTGCCAAGCCGGTTACCGCATCAAGCAGCGCAGGCAGGGCCATTGCAACGCAGCAGGGAGGCAGGTATGTCAACAATAACCCCGACTGTTATATAAGATTGACAATGGGATAATATGACCAGTGGAATAACTTGATGAATAGAATGATATATTAATATATATTAGAAGGCAATGTGATAATTATGATTAGATTAACAATTTAAATTGACAATGTGATGATGCAATTAAATAGACAATTTTATGAGTTATGATGGAGAAAGAATGGCACAGAGAATTGTGACCAACTGACACATATTTGAAGATGGTTTTTTTTTCTATGTATGTTTGTTTTATGTTATAAAATTTAAAAATATTTCCAAAAAAAACAAACAATAAGCCCAACTGAACCCCTACGTCCAACTTCACGAGGAGAGACTCACACCCAACGATCTCCAGGGCAGGGATCCTATGAGGATGAAGACCTTTGCGGATAATGATCACCACTCCTCCACCCCTTCCCTGGGGTTGCGGCTGATGCAAAACCTGAAACGCATCTGGGCACATCTCTGAGAGGGGAACACCCCCCTCTAGTCCCAGCCAGGTCTCGGTAATGCATGCCAGGTCAGCTCCATCCTCCGGGATAAGGTCCCGAACGAGGGAGCTTTGTTGACGATAGACCTGGCATTACACAGCAGCAGCTTGAGCCCAGGGTCCTGATAACCTGGGTCACCAGGTCTCCGAGATGAATCCAAGGGGCTGGAACACGTAATCGCTTTGAGGTAGCGATTCCTAGTTCCCCGAGAGCGGCCTACCCCACAGTTCCCGCCATATCTACCTCCTCCCGGTCACGACCATAATATTCCAGCTCTCTCCACCCCCGGAAGTCAGCCCCTCCCTCCAACCGGTCCCCATTCCTTCTGGCAGGCCTATTAATTCATTCATACTAAGTTGGAGGTCAGGATCGGGGCCCCACCCGCTTCTGTTTTCACACTCAGCAGGTAGGGCGCTTATTAATGTATTTTCTTTTTATTTACATTTTGATCTAGTAATACATGCAAACATAATACATACTTTGTATGTAAATGATTCTGGGGGATTTTGTATTATCTCCAGTGAAA
The DNA here is from genome assembly GCA_027560375.1 of Imantodes cenchoa. Taxonomy (NCBI): domain Eukaryota; kingdom Metazoa; phylum Chordata; class Lepidosauria; order Squamata; family Dipsadidae; genus Imantodes; species Imantodes cenchoa. Next base: position 14,978 of record JANHGD010007521.1, on the reverse strand, counting down.
AAAATTTCATACAGAAGCAGAAGATGATTTTTGACTACATGACATCGGGTGTCCCAATTCTCTTTCTCATCAGCCTGTTATTGTTGTTGTCATGTCCAACTCTTGGCAGCTTTATTGGCAAGTGCTCTGCTATCCTGTCAACCACAGTTTCTTTCAGTTAATTGGACATTCATCTTGCTTTCTCCCAAATCACAATCACAATTGAGCATTTCACCATTTGATTTTTCTGTCCCCTTAAATGACCAATCTCACTATACCTGCAAGATGGAGGGAATACATTAGGAATGTAAGAATCAAATAATTGGAATATGCCAACCATCCAGCTAGTCCAGCATTCTATGTGGCATATTGACTCTCTACATCAGGAGTGCCAAATTCACGTCATTACGGCAGCATCACATGATGTATCGGGACTTTTTCCCCCTTTGCTAAAATGAGTGTGGCCATGGCCAGCGCATGATGCATCTGGTCCACAGGCCAGGAGTTTGACAGCCCTGCTCTACATTAACCCGGAAGCGACAAGAAGAGTAATTTCTCAATTCAACTTTTGCTCTTAGGCAATTGATATTTTAAGACACACCTGAGGTGCAGTAGTTCTCTGACCTGTGCTACAAAAGATCAAAGCATAGAGAACTACCTGATGTCACTCAAATGTGTAAGTGTGACAATTTATATATTGTCTAACTGCACTTATGCTGGATGATTGTATGACACCAGCTTGCAGAAGCATAAGCTACATGGCTGCAGAACTGCCAGTCTATCTCTTGTCTTTAGCAATAAGTTTGATCTGCTTTATCTGTGATAGATATTAGCAAGTGTTTATGATTGTTTTTAGACTGTGATAATTGTTTCTCATCTCTTTAGATCTAGCAGATGTTAAGGCATAAGAAGGCTTCCCCAACCTACCCACCATCCAGATGGAAATTGCATTTCAGTTTATTTCAATATGCCTCCTTTTTTAGAACTACTATCACAATTGCATCAAATTTTCGATAATATTTCCCCTTCAGTTCAGAAAGCTGCTGCATAACAAAAATCTTCAACAAAATCCAGACTACATCCTTGTGTTCGCTTTATATTCCGTTTCAAACAACCAACATTTAAAAAGCCAGAAAAACAGGCAGAAGGTTGCAGCAACTTATGTCACCAGATTCTCACACCTGTTCATTTGGTATTTAGACTGAAGCAGTTGTCAAGCTAACAGATGACATCTAAACTGAGTTGGATAATAACTTACACATGGAATATTCCTTGTGTTTTGTTTGTTAAGCTTACTGAAGTTGATGTTTCCCCAATTTCATCTTATTCATCACACTAAGTAGCTGTTTTCTAACTCATTTGCCTGTTGCCACATGCCACTTGTCCAAGAAGAAAAGTTTGTGGCATTTGGTATCTTATATGTTCAAACAACATAGCCTGAAAAGTTATTAGTAACCCAAAAGGTGTGTATTTTTCACTTATGCTGTATTTCCACTCTTTCATTTAGCACAAATCAAATAGCACAAGTCAAAATAAATTATCTGGACACATAAGAAACCAATTCACTTCTTTCTTCATGTCTGATAATACAAAAGTATGCAATTTGCTGATATTTCATAACCCTGTAATATCCGGCTGTCTAAGAGGCTGGCTTGACAATATCTCTTGTGGTAAAGGAATAATTACTTTTGGCAATTTTTCTAAATCCTTAACTGATTTAAAGGGTAAGCCAAAAATGAAATAATGTGATTTCTTCCCCCTTTCATCACCTGCTTAAATCCAAGTGTTATTAATGCAATTGGCACTTCTAGTAAAGTCACTTCTAGAAATTCCTATTAGATCAAAAATCAACTGATTTGTAGACTAATCCCTTCCATTTCCTGTATAATGATTAACTTAAGGCTAATTGGCAGGAGCCAATATTAATTTATCAAGAATAAGTCATATCAAACAAACCTGATCTCCTGTTTGGATAGTGTATTTATGTGTTTTTTTCAATTTATAAGGCATACTCATCTCAACATACTTTGGATGCTAGCAACAGTTAAAATACAATATAATAACATCACAATAAATAATCAGCTGCCATGATTTTTAAAAAATATGTCAGAAGCATCAACACAATCATTCTCACAAATTTTGATTGGATCGTAAGAATGGAATAGATGTAGTATAATCTGACTTCAGCAGAATATTTAATAAAGTCACCTATGAGATCCTGGTTAAAAAAGATATCAAAACGTTGGCATCAGTTTCCTATATTTAGATTGATATGGCAGGCTGAAATTGTACATACATGCATACTTCAATGGTTATGCATCGAGCAGGAAGAATTGAATGACATACCACTTGGTTTAATTCTAGTCTCTGAGCTATACAGTTTTCATACTATATCAAGTGAGATCAATTTCAACAGGGATAAATGCAATTCCCTACATTTGAGTAGAAGAGACTCAAAAGCATGAATACAGGATGAGACTTACCATATTAAGCAGCAGTAAATAGAAAAGGATCTGGATCTCAGATTAAATAGGAACCGATATTTGCCCAAAAAAATGCAGCCCTAGACTGCATGATCCAATGAAAAGCTATTTCTCCCTCTGGTCCAGGGCTGTCAAACTCGCAGCCCGCAGGCCAGATGCGTCACAGACTGCCCACATTCACGCCCGGTTTAGCAAAGGGGAAAAAAGTCACGATACGTCACATGATGCCGGCGGGATGGCATGAGTTTGACACCCCTGCTCTAGTCGATGTTGGTCAATCCACATCTCAAATGTTGCATCCAGTTCTGAGTCCAGAGTTTTTAAGGAAGGACAAACTGAACAATGTCCTGAGAAGAGCAACCAAGACAAGAAGAACAAAAACGAAAATAATAAGGAATAGCTGGCGAGCTTGCATATTTATATCTTAGGACAGACCACATTGTGGAAAAATTCCAGATTGACTATTAGATATTTGGCTTAAGCTGCTCTTTTGCTCAACAAAATACAGAAAGGAAAGGCACTTTCTTTCTTTTTACCTTGCACCCCTGAATATGAAGGGAAAAAGAAAGTGGTGACAACAATACAAACTGATCAAGGGCTGTATTAATCCAAACTGTCCCTAACCCATTTACACCGATGTCCCAAAAGTTGCTGTTTTCAATGGCAACAGGACTTTCTTGATTTTTTTTTCCCTTGAAGACATTTCACTTTTAATTCCAAGAAGCTTCTTCAGTTGGAACTAACTGGTGGGGAATATAAAGGATTTATACTCTTTGCAGCCCGCCTGTCTCAGAGTATTAATGATTGGCTGATTGCAAAGAGTTTAAATCCTTGCCATTCCACACCACTTAGTTAGAATTGAAGAAGCTTCTTTGATGAGAAGTGAAACCTCTTCAAGAAAAATCAAGAAAATCCAGTTGCTTTTTGGGCGGGGGAACATCTTTTGGGACAACCATGACCTGGATAACTGAGAACCTATATAGACAAATGCTGGAGACATTACAAAACAATTTTAAAATAATGTTTTTGAAAAATCTTATGGCCTTAGTTGCAGAAAAACAACAGTAAACAGTATTGTGGAATCTTAAATACTAAAACATTTACCGTAGTACTGTTCTCACCGATTGGACAATCTCCAAAACTGTTAAACTAAAGCATAATTTTCAGCCACTAAGTCATATTATATCAAGGATGGGTTCTAACTTACCTCGCCACCGGTTTGCTTCTTCCCGCACTGCGTGGGCATGCGCACATTGCGTGCCACATGGCCATGCCGTTCAAGCGCACATGTGTAGTGCCAAAAGCCAAGCTTCTGCGCATGTGCAGAAGCAAAAAACAAGATGGTGGCTCTTACAGCGCCGCCATTAGAGCCAGTTCAGGGGTGTGGCCAACCAGCGATCGTTCCTGGTTCAGCGAGTGGAGGGGAATTCCCACTACCAGTTCTAAAAAACCAGTCCAAACCAGAAGCAACCCACCTCTGTATTGTATGGTGGTTTGCAGGGGGGAGCAATCTAATACACCTAAAAGCATTAGATCAATGGTGGCAGAACTAGTAGAGTGTAGGCCAGTCTTCTCAACTTTGGCAACTTTAAATGTGTGGACTTCAACTCCCAGAATTCAAGTCTAGTCAGTAAGATGTAACAAGCTGATTTGTGACTTCAAACTAAATATATAAGTACAGATGGTAAACATTCCCCATGCACACACTTGTAATGATGGTGAGAATATTTTAATGATGGTGGCTGAGAAGTGACACCAGATCGAAAATATGGGCAGAAATATCTGAATAAATCTAGATTATATTGATACCATATAATTGAAGTTAGCTGTACCCAATTTGAGAGTGTTCCATCTGGCTGTCCCTTCATTTGACTGTTATTATTATCCCTTATAATTGAAAGCTTGTTCCTATTTTTTTCCCTTCTAACTTGTTTTTCCTTTAGTATCAAAGATACGTTGTGTACTTCATGTTTAAGCCCAAAAACAGGTACAGTCTTGTTTGTTATTGACTTAAGTGAGGTCATCATGGGGGGTTTTTTGCCCTTAGAGCAGATAAAAATGGTTCAAATAAATAAATACATGCAGCTGAACATGCCCAGAAGTACCGTTCTTTAGGCTACACAGGTGCCAATAATGCAATCCCAATTAAGATTTGAGGAAATTACATACAATATTCAATTATACTCTGTTCTACCCAAGTATCTTCAACCTCAGGCAGAAATCCTTGCCAGATGTTTAATACAAGATGCCCTTCATAGTAGCAAGCCTCAACATTTCAGCCAGGTCTGCCCCACCCGGTCTTCTTTTTTCCCAAAGGTTTCTGCAATATCCTGTTTACTTTAGGGCACAAGAATTAATGAAAACACCCCTGAAGAGTCCTGCATTCATTTCCTACAAATTTCAAATGCGATCAACTCAGAGTTCAATTTGAGTCTCAGCACAGCAAATTGCTTTCAGCAATCTGGGCTGGAACCTAACAAGTTTCTATATTTTTGACCTTCGATACTTATCTGATGCCCCTGTTAACTTGTAAGCAACTACACAAAATAACCTAGGCTATTACTATTTATCCTATTTATCCCAAAGGCAAGAAGCACATTCACAAATAAAGCACAAACTCCGAAATGGTTTGGATCTCAGCATTTAAGTCTCAATGTCTGAAAAATCTTATTACATGTCTGACACATGTAAGTGGCTTGGAAAAAAGCAGCAAATTCTACAAGCTCATTTGGTAGGTGAGCCCTATCTAAGATAAATGGATAAATGTTCCTAATCAAATATTGGTGTCAAAAATGCCATTTATTACAAAACTTGATAGTGCCATATCAGCAAAGCAAAAACCCTGCTTCTTTTCCATCAAGTTCTGGTTAAAATAATAGTATTAAGGATTAGGATACCCTGTGCCCTAGAGCAGCAGTTCTCAATCTGTGGGTCGTGATCCCTTGGGGATCAAAAGACCCTTTCACAGGAGTCGCCTAAGTCCATCGGAAAACACATATTTCTGAAGGTCTTAGGAACCAAGACACTGCTCCTCTATCCATCTCCAGGCGGGTCCACCCACATGCAAATAGACTACTCCCCCCCCAAAAAAAACCCTGTACCATGGGAACTTCTGAGCATGCGCAGAAGCCAAATTTCCAGCAGTGCGCATGCATCGCCATCTTGTTTTCAGCTTTTTTTTGCATTTTTTTTTTAAAAATGGTAATGCCATGCATGTGCAAAGCACCCACGAGGTGCAGCCATGCAGCAGCACAGGAGGAAGCAGATCGGCAGCGAAGTAAGTTAAATCCCACCTCTGAGTTTCCTAATAATTTTATTATTTTATGGTTGGGGGTCACCACAACATGAGGAACTGTATTAAAAGGTTGTGGCATTAGGAAGGTTGAGAACCACTGCCTAGAGGAAATAGATTATTTGGATTCCTTCAGTGAGAATTGAGCTTGGAATAGAAACCACATCTCTTGGCATCCTCCTAGTCTCATAATCATTACTAGAGACATACTGTAGGTGAAGGCCATAGCTTACCTCCTTTTCTGAGGCTCTCATTATCCAACCCTTATTGTCTCTGGAATTTATGGTACTATTGCTGTATCGCCGATTATTGCCAAAAGCTGCTGTTAATGCAGAATTCTGAATGCAACTACCAGCAGATAACAGCCCCCAGTATTACATAACTTTGGTTTTGTGCTAATTACATGTGCTTCTGAGTTTAAATCAATATATTGATTTTAATCTGTAAAACCATTTATGGCTTGGCATTTGAGTATTTGTAGGATATTTACCTCCAGATAGAATTAACTCATAAGATACATTCATCTTAAGCTAAGATGTTAAAGAGTCCCACATGTGAAATTAGGGAAGGGAGGAAAACCTTGGTGTTTCTCCATTTCTGTGCCTGCCCTATGGAACAGTTTGAACCTTTGGATAGCTGGATGTCATCTTCCCTGGTGATATTCAAAAAGACGATTAAACAATATTTTCCACAGATTTAAATATTGATGATTTTTGGAATTGGACATAGACATGGAGGAATAAATATGGGGAAAAGGTGTTTTTGATTTACCGTAAATTGTTTGACTGGTTTGAATTTTGTAAACTCCCAAGAGTTCTTATAAATGCCATAAGTAACAGCAGCCTAGGGGACTCGTACTACCTACAGTCACAAGGGATGAGGATTAGATAGTTGGTTAAGCCATTTTGATGAATTCCAATATCATACTTCTATCTCCACACTTTCATGCATGAGAGAACAACTCCTGTAGTTATAATTAAATCCATTCTTTTCACCCTATTCAGAAAATCAGAGGACCAGATAAGGAAAATTCAAATAAATATCAGAAAGGTTATATATGCTTGCATAAGTCTTTCCTGACATACTACTGATTAGATCTGTTTCAGTAAAATTGTCTCGATATTTGAATGCATGAACTTTTTTTCCCTTCTAAATATAGCTACGGACATCTTTCAATAAAAACATGTATTCAGAATGATTTGTGTCCTCAACTAAAAATGTATGTTGACTTTGTTTTCCTTTGGGAAGAAGTTTAATTATAGTGTTACATAAAATGAGTATTTTGTTAACATTGAGAAGAGGTTATGCTCTGTATTAAACTCCAAACAAGTCTGTTTTTACAGTACATAATTCTTTTTCCAGCTGTTCCCTTACTCATTAACAAAGTAAATTAGATATTTCTTCAACTAGCAGCTTGCTTTGTTGACTTCATCGAAATGCAAAACATAATAGACATGGAAAATTACTACTTCAGGAGATGTTCAGTTAGGGTGACTTCTTCAAGTACTGTAATTATCAATTCATGTAGAATCGGTTATGGCTGTCATAGAACTCTCTTAAAATAATCTAAATCTGTTGCTTGGGTAAACCTACCTATATAAACAGGAAAACATTAGATCCCTTGTAAAATACCCACACATGATTAATGTAAAAAGAAAAAAGAATTACCTTCATCTACTGGCATTTCCCATGTGAAAAAAGGTTTCCATACATTTTCTTCTCTCTACTTTGAACATTAAGATAGAACTGGATAGAGAAAATGATTTTATAGAATAGTATGCTAGTTTTCTCCTCATACGTTGTGCTTGGTATTTTGCTGCTCATTCTTATTTTATTGTGTTGATTAAATTTTTATGGCTGTCCCACTCATTCATGTGTCTGGGTGACTAACAATTAAAGATAAAATAAAAACAAATTACAAACAACATAAAAATAGCAGCCAAGTAATAGCACTAACAGTCATCAATCAGTACAGCCAAGAAATGTGCTCACTAACAGGTCTCCAGGCTCAACACAATTCCATCTTTAAGATTTTGCTAAAGTTCAGCAGGTCGGAGTGAGTCTGATCTCTAGGAGAATGTAGTTCCAGAGGGCAGATACCATGACAGAAAAAGGTCTCTTCCTGAGTCCTGCCAATTGGCACTCACTTTCCCCAAAACATGTCCCTCCTGCCAGATCTGACAGAACAAGATGGTCCTGTAAGTAACCCAGCCTCAATCCAAGAATGGTTTTAAAGATAACACCAGCACCTTGAATTGTACCCAGAAGCATACCAATATGCAGTGTACACAGCAGAGGTGCTACATGTGCTAAAGAATAGGCACCCATGACTGCCAATGCCACTCCATTTTGCACCAGGTGAAGATTTCAAATTCTTCTCAAGGTCATATCCCTGTAGAGTGTGTTGCAGTAATCCAAAATGAGCAGTCAAAGCAGATGCTTGGGGGACTTTTAGAAACAGAAATAGTATTGTTTAAGCAGCTAACCACCTTATTGTGTCTACAGTGCAGGGGTGAAATCCAGCAGGTTCCGACAGGTTCGGGAGAACCGGTAGCGGAAATTTTGAGTAGTTCAGAGAACTGG
>JANHGD010007518.1:17367-27750 GCA_027560375.1 Imantodes cenchoa | reverse complement strand
GGACTTGTTATTTTGTTTATTATTTTTAGTTTAGTAAAGTATTTTTGATCACTAAACGAACTCTGATTTGTCTCTGAATATCAAGCTGAAACCACATATTGTGTTGAAGAATTGACTATAGCCACTGTATCCTTAAAACGGACTAGCACTGACAGAACTGGATCCGTGATGCCAAAATTACATCACCAGCAGGTCACTAACGATTTGGGCGATCTGGTCTGGAAAGAACCTACCCTGGTTCTTAATTACTGGAGGTTTTCAAGAAGAGATTGGACAAGCATTTGCCTGGAATGGTAGAAGGTCTCCTGCTCGACTAGAAGACTTCCAAGGTCTTTTCCAACCCTATTATTCTATTTTCTAACCCTCATTAAGGCTGAAATAATACATTTTCCCCCCAATGATGTCTGGTATACCCAACTGTTCTTCAGCAGAAGTAGCTTACGTACAATACCTATTACCAAGCATGCTTACATTTTTTTTAAAAAGTTGTGTGGGCTGATATTGCAGAGCATACAGTATATTGAGCCAGAGGTCCAGATGAAGACCTTTCCCCCTAGACTTGATTTGATCATTCAGGAAATATCTACTTCTAATCAAGATTAACTCAAATTGTTACTTTTCCATGAAGTCAGGGTTTTGTTTAAAAATAAAATAAAACGAGGACAATCTGAAATGATCCTATCACTCCCCACTTACTTCTCACGTTGTCACCAGTCATGTATCATTTTTAATCATTGGCTTTTATCCACTGAAATCCAAAACCAATAAATAACTCTGTGTGAACTATGAGGAAACACCTAATCCTGAAGTATAACAGAATAACAGAGTTGGAAGGGACCTTTGGGGGTCTTCTAGTCCCACCCATTGCTCGAGCAGGAGAACCTATACCATTTTAGGAAAATGGCTGTTCAGTCTCTTGTTAAAAACCTCCAGTGATGGAGCACCCACAACTTCTGTAAGCAAGTCCTTCCATTAATGGTTAATTGTCCTCACTGTTACGAAATTTCTCCATATTTCTAGGTTGCTTCCCTCCTTGATCAATTTCCATCCAATGTTTTTCTCTTCCTTCCGGTGCTTTGGAGAATAGCTTGGCTCCCTCTTCTTTGTGACAACCCCTTAGATGTCGAAACACTGCTATCCTGTCACCCCTAGTCCTCCTTTTCATTAAACTACTAGACATACTTAATTCCAGCAACTGTTCATTTTGTGTTTTAGCTTCCAGTCCTTTAATCATGGAAGAGAGATTCAACCTGGAAATAAGGAGGAACTTTCTGACGGCGAGAGCGTTCAACCAGTGGAACAGCTTGCCTGCGGAGATTGTGAGCACTCCAACACTAGAGACTTTCAAGGGGAGATTGGACTGCCATTTGTCCGAAATGGTATAGGGACTGCTGCTCGACCGGGGGGTTGGACTAGATGACCTGCAAGGTCCCTTCCAACTCTAATACATAAATAAATAAATAAATAAAAATATCTAATCAGTAGATTGTTGCTTTAGTCTGGCAAGATTCTGTTTGTAGGGTAACAGCAATAAAAAGCTACTCAGAAGTAACTATAGATTCTTTGGGCCTGACAGACTGTGTATGCATCAACTATAACAATAAGTTGGTGAGAATACTTTCTGAAGCTTGCTTTAACAGCAGCAGCACAAGGGGCATTCTGATTTATTTCAGTCACAATCTTATGAAGCAACATGTCCTGGAGCATCCATATGGGCACGGGGTCAAAAAAGTCAAGTTGGTAGTTGATCATTATAATAATGTGATTGAAACCTAGCATCTTTTGTTCTATATGCAAGTGAGATTTCAATTTCATGTTTGCAGATACCTCAAAATTTTAGATCACCCCAGTGGATGTCCTTCATCTTGCAGAATAGTTACTAAGATCTATATAGTTTAGCACCCTGTTACTCACAGCAGTAATGTCTTCACTCTTAAAATTTAACACTGTCTGTTAAAGCACCATGTTGCATATGTTAAACCAATTGCTCTTAATTAGGATAGTAGTAAGTAGAAAGTAGTAAGAAAAAAGAATACTGCTGGTGACAGAAACTGAATTAACACAAACATTGTGTATTGCCAAGGATTTGAAGTCTACTACCTTCTTGAATTTTAAAATCTGAGTGTTTCATAAACCTTTTTAAAGAATACTACAATGAAACATAAACATTTAAGCAGGAAGGAACATGGGAATTTGAAATAAACACTGAACACTCTGAATTACTGAATTATATTTGTAGCCATTACCACTTGTTCTCTTCTGTGATTTGTCCAGCATTCCAAATCTAAGCTACTTCAACAACAAACAGGAGTGTTATGATGAGAGCTAAATAAAATAGAAGCTGGATGTGACACATCGGATATTTGGTTGTATTATTTCAGAGGATAGTTCTGTTAATCTAAAATAGTAGATTGTAGAAAACTCAACCAAATAAATGCCAATAATGAAAAAAAGCCTTTCACTGAGGAAGAGTCACTATTTGACCATTATTATCCCACGTGAGAGGAAATCAATATAATTTTGACAGCTATACCATCTTGAACTTGATTCACTAACATAATGGGTAGTATGATTACAGTATATTGGATATAAAGATTGGATGTCAGTCTTTGAGAAGGATATCCATTGCATATCAAAGAGCAAGCTCTTTGGTTTGATATACCATGTAAAATAGTCTTATGACAACTTCACTCACAAAATGGGTATACTCAGCTAATTTATTAAGTGAGAATAGAAACAACAATTAGACTGATTACTTGCAATGAAGGAGCATTCAAAATGTCAATAAAATTGTTTTTCTGTGGACCCCTATTGTTTCACAACTCCCATAGTCCAAGTAATAGGAGCCACTGTATCTAACAGACTGTCAAGAATGAAGTTGACATCCCTGGATAAGGTGATAGTTCAACCTCAGGGCAACTGATCCTAGCTCATTGTTGATTGTAGCTGTTCAGGTACTGTTTCCTCTTCTGCCAACATCAGTCAAAGTACAGCAGCAGTATCCACATCCAGTGGGGACACTCTTTTTTTTTCTTTTAATTTTCTCTACCTGCCCCACTGTGCCCAAGATGTTTGAGCCTGCATAACGACCCATGTGGCCACTTAGTAATTACAACTGGGATTGTGGCACTTGAGAAAGAGGTTATGTGATATCTTGCTTAACGACTGCTTTGCTCAATGAGCATTCTGAGCAATGACTGAGATTCTGGGCCCAAGTGGTCTAATTTTTAACATCATATAAGAAGTGGTCACTGGAGAATTTGAGCTTTTCAGCTTTAAGCAACAAGGAATATATCATGATATCTGAGCTCATTTTCCTTTGAGCATTATAATTTTCCTCCTTTTTTCCACAAACATGCTCAGCTAGGACCAGCAGACTTTCAGAACTGTCTGCTGACTTTTAAACTTGCATTTCAGAGTTGAAGACCACTGTTGGCAAAGACCTCTTAAATCAATTTATTAAAATTCTGTAATTTTTATGTGTTAAACAAGCAGAAACTCTTAACATACTGATTTTTACATGTCCCATCTCAACATTTTGCTTTGGAATGGATACAATATTCAAACGTATGTTTAAAATTCCATTCTTATTAGTTCTATTACTACTAATATTAGTAATAGGACTATTAATACTATTAGTGTAAAAAAATTTGTTGTTGTATTACTACTATTAGTAATATAATTCCAGATTCTGGAGTCCCATGTATCTAAAGCTATTCAGTCTTGCCAGGGTTCAGTCAATTAATGAAATAATAAAATTATTTAGCAGCAGAACATTGAAATCAGGCAGTGTCTTTCTTTTACCAAATAGTGTTGCTTTCCTTTCTAATTCTTTGGTTAGGTAACTGTAAACAGCCAAGTAAAGGGTCATTTCTGGAAATATTAATAAATTAAAATAAAAAAGACATGTGTTTGATTTTTAATATTGAGATATTGACAGCCACATCAATATAGGTTGAACATAGAAAAAAGATACTGTCAACTCGCAAAGCATCCCTGGCCTGCTGTCGAGTTGTCATAGGCAAGGGGGCTGGGAAAATGAATTTGTAGCTACAGCGAAGCAGCACGGCAGCCAAAAACAAAAGCACATTCCAAACACATCTCTGTCAAGGCTGTCTCCAGGGGTTACCTACAGTGGCCAGAGGAAAGTGATCTCTACAACCCATGAAATTGCTCCATTGGCAAATGTGACTGATAAAACACTCTGGGGGGAGGGGGAAAACAAGGTCAAGCCTGGGCCGTAAATTATGTGGGGGTCAGAGATGGCTTCACTTGGAATGTGCTGATAGGAAGCTCCTAATAAATAACTGGATTTCTCTTGAAGCTTGGCTCAAGGCTCATGATTTAATTAGGGCATCGGTTGGAACCCTGACAGATGCAGTAAGTAGGGATCTGACTCAACCAGAAAAAGACTTTTACAGAAGGGATACTTGTATAGTTATGGAGTTTCCTCTCTCACAATGATAGTAAAATTGTAAAACAGGTAAGGCTGGGAGGGAATTATGGAATCTACTGTCTTAACACATCTGGAGATTGACAAGTTGGTGAGGATAATATAATCCCATTGGTTCCAGTAAAGTTTAGAAATCATTAAATGAATTAAATCTAGTTCACACTGGTAGGGACTTGTCATAGAAGGCAAGGATATTAATCTGAGTTTGAAAAAGGGTTTCATCAAAGGCAGAGGAAAATGGATATTTGAAGAAACTCAATAAGTAGCTTCTTGTTAGACAGTTTGGAATCTGTAAAAAAAACCTGAATTGGCATCTATTCCAAAAAGTTAGAAAAGCAAGAAAGCAAAAAAGAGTTAGGAAAGATTTTTTTAAAAAATGTTGAGCTGTTGGTTGTGCACACACAAATATATACAGAAAGTCCTTTGTACGAAAGGAGAGAAGCAGAAATTTAGCCTCAAGGCATAGCTAGGAAGAAAAAGCAAAAGAACAGGTTAGCCTAGAAAGAAACAGCCTAAGGATCAAAAGACAAAGATTTAAAGTATGAGCAAAGTAAAGATGACAAAATATGGCACCTTTTCTCTTTCCAGTACTTTTCTAGACTCTATTTCCTGCACCTAACAAGCGAAGAAAGGAAGTTTTGGGGAGGAAGAGATTGGTTCCAAAAATGTAGGAGTATCAGTTGGGCAGTCTTCTCTAGGTTGGGAAAGTTGAGAGAGATTGAATGTTTCAGAAATCAAGAATCCCCCAGTGACTTTGCTGTGAAATCTTTATGAGCTGAGGGGATAAGAAATGGGCTATTTTCAAATGAGTCCAAATGGAATTCTAATCCTCATGGATGGATTAACCAGGAGGAAAATGAGAGAAATGTGACTTTTGAAGAGACTGGTATTAATGTGAACATTTTTCAACAGAAGGGAAAGAGTTGGTTTATTTATATAGGTACTATATTTTTGAAATGCATAACTAACTTAATTGTCCTTTAGTTGTGGATGAACTATTAGCCCTCAACAAACTTATCTGATGAACACAAGCCAGAATTTCCCATTAAATACAATAGTATAATATTTTTAAAGTTAGTCTTCTTCCTGTGTGATGCTGTCTATGCATTTGCATACTTGTTGGTTTTCACTTGCAAATAGTATACATGTTCTTGTCTGATCAAAACTAGTGTTTAACATGTTTTTTGTTAGATAACACACTGTTCCTTAGATCTTCTACTGATCGCTGTAAACTCAGTCTTTCGACATAGTTTAAAATGAATTGAAAAAGAGGTGACAAATTTTGATTGGGAGATTACTGAGAGAACCATCTGCTTGAACCCAGAGCAGCAACTATATTGAAATAGAAGCTATTATACCAGATACATTAGAAAAATCCAAACTATTCTGAAATTCAAGAATTAGTGAAACACAATAGGAACCTGAAAAGAAGGGAAGGATAAGTAACAACATCTCAGACTCTTGACTGAGGTTTGTTATGGCATTAATTGCATATTTTTTGCTTTCTAATGACTTTGGATTGAGTTTGGCATTACACATTTAAAAAATTAAGGAAACAAGGGAATGCTATTTGCTGCCCAGATACCAGAAGAAACTGAGAAATTCTGTAGTAAATTAGAAGAAGTGCAGAATACATCCAAATGAACACAGAACTACTAATGAGTGACTGAAATGAAAAGATGAATGGATCTGGAGTTACAGGAAGAATTGGATTGGACAAATGAAACACAGCCATCCAAGAGACTTCCAAGTGCAGATTGTGGAACAAGTCAGGAATAATTTAGTGAAAACAATGCAGGTTAAGCTTGGAAAATTAGACAGTAAACTTGGCAGACATATAGTCAGAATGTAAAATCAGAGTAAAAGCTGGAGTCAAAATTCTTTAACAATGCAAAAGTTAAAGCAATAAACCAAGCAATTATGTTATGAAAATCAAAGCCAAATAAATAAAATCCCAAAATTTCAGAGGGAAAAAGAGCCAAGTATCTTTCGGAAGAAGCTATCATGATAGTCAAGTAAAGACTTTCATCATCAAGCAAGATGAGACAGGGAAAGGTATTTCTATCAAGAATGCCAACAAACAGGATCAATCTAACAAGAAAAAAAGAAAAGGAGACATCTCTTATAGATCAAAGAATTCACAGGGAAATTTGCAGGAATAATCATGAGAGAGATTTGATGGAGCAGGGATGGGGGACAAGAAGTCAAGATGGCAACCATGACTATATGATTGAACCTCATTTTTAACACATATTACACATTTCATATCTGTAAAAAGAATGGAGCTTGTGGGATTTTTATTCCCTCCAAAAAGATTCTTTTATGATAAAGCAAACAGAATTAAAGGGAGATGCAAAATAATAATAATAATAGGATTATAGAATGACATCAACCAGTGGAACAGCTTGCCTTCGGAAGTTGTGGGAGCTTCAACACTTGACACTTTCAAGAAGAGACTGTACTTGTTAAAAATGATGTAGGGCAGTGACAGCAAACCTTTTTTTTCTCAGGTGCTGAAATAGTGCACGCACGCGCTATCGCACACATGCGTGTGCCCGCACCCATATTCAATGCACCCCCACACCCTCGCTCCCCCATTTCCTGACTTCTGGTGGGCCTGGTAGGCCCATTTTTTGGCCAGAGGCTTTCTTGGAGCGTGGGAAGGGCAAAAACGCCTTCTCCTGTCCTCCTGGAGACCCTCCGGAGGCTGAAAATGCCCTCCCAGAGCCTCCATGCAAGCCAAAAATCAGCTGGCGGATGCCCACATGCGTGCTGGAGCTGAGCTAGGGCAACAGCTCACGTGCCAGCAGATATGGCTCCTCATGCCACCTGTGGCACGCATGCCATAGGTTCACCATCACAGGTGTAGGGTCTCCTGCAGGAGCACAGGGGTTGGACTAGATGACCTACAAGGTCCCTTCCAACTCTGTTAATCTAATCTGATCTAATATAATCTAATCTAATCTAATCTAATATCTAATCTAATCTAATCTACATAAACAACATAGAAAATATACTGGGCAACTGATTTGTCTTAAAAGCAAAATACAACAGGAAATAGCTAGCTGTCAAATAGGAAAGCACAAGAAACCACCCGCCCGCCCCTAGGTTATACTGTCCTTTATCTCTGCTTCCGAAGCCCAACTGATCAGGTGCTGCAGATTGAATTGCCGCTCCACAGCTGTTTTCTGTGCTCCTTGCCTAGTTTGCAATGCAGAAATTCTATTCCCTCTGAACTGCACAAGTGCGCTCAGCGAAGCGCACACTCAGCGAACTGGCAGTGACGAAAAGCAGAACCCACCTCTGACTCATTGAATGGGAGATGTCCAAGATATACTAGATCTGTAGCCTAAATTTTGTAGTTGAGACAACATCCCAGAAGAATGGGATATATGGATTTGTGCATGAAGTCATTAGGAGTTACAGTTGACATAAGGAAGACTTTTATTTATTTGTTTATTTGATTAAAGTTTGAGGAATCGCTGTATTGAAATCATTCTTGAGGAAGGTGAGGTATCAGCAACATGCTACTCAACATAACCTCCTGCTCTGTCTTTCTTTGCTGATTCCCACATTGCTCATACACTAAGTGCTTCCTTGAAAAATCACTGCAGTTCTATAAAGCATTTTAGGATACATCACTTCAGACAGATGTTTAACCTCAGGGTCCTAAAGGGACAGCTCTGCTGGTTGCCAACCTTGTCAATTATTTTTACATCTACAATCCCATTAATGTAGTTTGACACAAAGGAGAGCTTTTAAAGCCAGCAAGTTACATTAGATAAATAAGGGAGATGAGTGTCAGGTTCAGCTAAACTCATTTGCACACATATATTGCTATGCTGGTGTTTGGAAGCAAGCTTGCCAATATATTCTGTCCTTCATAATGCACTTCAACTAAAGGTTAGCTTTTGCGTTAATCCATAAAGCCTTTAAACTTTGTTCAGTTGTCATATGTTGCAATATACAACACACAGAATCAGAAATCACAGGATCCTTGGTAAAGACTCTAAACTTTAAATCACATTACATTAGTGCTTTGATTCCTTAACAATATCTTGCATAGAGCTGGAAAGCGTTGCATAGAGATGCATTGGAATCATTTGGCATTCTAAAATATATGTAAACAATTCAAATGAAGGGAATGCATAGACCAATTATATGCACTTGAACATTATTCAGGAATGATCGCTACATACAAATCAATGATAGCAAAAGGAGGACTCTAATAACGAGAATAACTGGGTAATTTTGATTATGTCTACACAGGAGCAAACCTGTTGATATTACCAAAACTTCCTCTTCCTGAAACATGATGTATTGCTTAGGATGTGAAATATGTTTATTGAGTTCTAAGGCATAGAAGATACCATAAAAAGTTACAGTTAGTCAATTAAAGTGGATAAGATGAAAGTATGGTGCCATTGGTCCAAAGCAGGGATCCCCAACATTTTTGACCTCAGGGACCAGCAAGGTCATAATTCTAAATCCCGCGGACCACCAAATTCATAATTTTAAGTCCCACAGACCACTAATACGATTAAAAAAAAAAAGATAAATATATTTTAAAATATATTAAAAATATGAATACATTTCTTAAATAATGATCAGAGAACTTCCATTTTATTAATATAAAATGCACCTATTTAACATAAAACAATTATAAAAGCTTATTTAATTATAACAAAATTGTAAATGCTTATTTAATCATTAACAAAATCTTTAAAGATTGTTTAATTGTAACAAAATTATTAAAGATAGTGTAATTATTACAAAATAATTGAATCTTATTTGATGGTGGCTTACTGATGTTGAGAAAGTCAATTACATATTCCAGAACTGTAGCTGTAGTCCCTCCCCTCCCCTCTCCTCCCTTCCCCCCTTTCCTTTCCTTTCTTTTCCTTTCCTTTCCTTTCCTGGACTGCATTAATTGCTCTCGGCCATATCAGCCCCAGGGGCCAAGATTTCTCCATGGACCACCAAAATTTTCTCACGGACCACCAGTGTTCCACGGACCACAGGTTGGTGACCTGTGCTCTATAAGATGCACAGACATTTCCACCCACCTTTTTGGGGGGAATGCATCTTATTGTGCAAAAAATACAGTAATACATACATACAATATAATTGGCAATTAAGCTATACCAGATGTTTAGGATAAGTAATATTGAACCTAGACCTTCAACTCTTGGTCAGGTAATTTATTAGCAGAAAATTTAGAAAACTATTTGGTTTAACATTTCCAAGATCAATGTATATATTCACAATAAATTAAAACCAGAGCAATATCAAGTTTTAATTAAGAGGTTAAGGTTATTTCAATAGTACATTAAAAAGTAAATATCAGTATGTTGGAAACTGGAACATTTGCAATGTTTAATACTTTCTGCAACCTACAATCTGATAGGTTTTAATATATAGTTTGAATAGAAAAAGAATACTCACTACACTTTCAATAGGTTAAAATACAATTAAAAATGCTTTCCTAGAAAGTTTTCCTACTGAACATAGAAAAATGTATCAAATAACCCTTACTGCATAATTTGAGTGAGTAGTCTTCTCCCTCCTAATAGCACCCATGATCATTTCCATGTTAGCAATGGTGGAAGAATACCATTCACAAAAGCAAAGGAAGCAGTAGTGATCTCTGGGGACACATCCCTATCTCAATGATTCTGCCCTAAGAGTGTCAGCATCTGGTTCTTTAGTAACAACAGCAAGGCCTGCCTACCTGGAAGTTGTCTTGTTCTGACATCATTGCCAAATATCCAAACACATCAAATCCAGCAATTCTGTCCACAAATCAAGTAGCCATCCCTTGAATGCCAGCATATGCTATTGATAACAGATTCTTTTCTTTCTTTCTTTCTTTCTTTCTTTCTTTCTTTCTTTCTTTCTTTCTTTCTTTCTTTCTTTTTTCTTCCTTCCTT
>JANHGD010007517.1:0-11692 GCA_027560375.1 Imantodes cenchoa | reverse complement strand
TCAACCTTGAGCCGGTGAGATTTGAACAGCTGAACTGCTGAACTAGCAGTCAGTTGAAGTAGCCTGCAGTACTGCACCCTAACCACTGCGCCACCTCAGCTCTTACATACGATTAAGTCTGGACCAGCTAAACTTAATAAGGTTAGTAGACTTGTAAGATACCTAGAATAATTTGAGTAAGCAGATGGATATAATGAGATAAATAAAAGTAGGGAAAATGTTTCTCTAACTTTCATGATGTGAAAACCTAGGGACATAGGACTTCATAACAAACCACAATAATTTCTTTTTAAAAATCTTTATTGAATGGTTTTAAAAACAACATAAATATATGCATATATACATTTATACAAACCTTACATACACCTAACTCTACATGACATCAACGTCAACATATAACATATAAACAAAAAACCATCAATGTTAATATTTTTGTAGCATTGCATACTGTTATATCGGTAGTACTATTGGTTCTTTAACTTATCTATCTCAATATATTGCCTTAATTTTATTACATTAAAAGTGTCATAATCTTGTTTATCTGCTAATGTCTAACTATCTATCTTCTAATATTTCATTTAGCGTTTTCTCATTTGTTGTTTGGTTTGGTTTTTGTAGTCTAACCAATTGTACCATTTTTCCCAGATCTTGTAAAATTCCGTTTCTCCTTTGTCTTGAAGTTCAATAGTCAACTTGCTCATTTCTGTGAATTCAGGTATTTTTGTAATTATTGCTGAATTCCAAAAAAAGTTAAGATAGAGAAGGGTTGGAGATAGACAAAACAAGGAAATTAGTGCCATGGACTACTTTTATTATAAATCTTAAATACCACAATCTTGCAAGTCTGAATAGTATACTTCCTTTTCCTGCCCTTTATTTTTGTGTGAGCTAGGAAGAGACTTCTCTGAGATGTTTACTCACATCACAATCTTGGGCTAGACTCAGCCCCCCTTTTAGATCTAACATTGCTTCATAGCAGCTCTTCCTCCTATACCTCATTGCCTTTCCTCTGCCTTGTATGTGTGTTCAGGACAGATGATAATATACTCTGCACTCTGTATATCATTAAACATTGGCATTTGCTATCATAAGAACAAACAAGCTTGAAAATTTGCAAAAGAGGGGATGACTTAAATTCATAGCCAATAAGGCGAACAATGAATATTGTAACAATATATTTCCTCCAGTATTGAAGGATTATCTATCTAACAGTTAATATTATGACCAATGTTATGTCTCACTCTGTCAAGGACCTTGGAGTACCCATATCTAATGAACTAAGTGTCAGAGCCCACTGAAACAACATTGCCAAAAAGGCACTAAGAGTTGTTTGTATTTGTATTTGTATTTATTTATTTGTCAAGCATATACAAGATAGAAAATATTGATATAAGCATAAACATTGGCAAGGTTGATATATGTAAAATAATAATAATAATAAAGATAATAATAATAAAGGCAAAGTAGATACATGTATTTGTTTATTTTGGCTATGGACAAAAGTTGAAGAATTTCCCTCTTCTGAATTGCTTGTTTGAGTTGATTTAACCATTTATTAAAATTCTGAATGCTTATTATCACTTTCCTTGGTTTGAATAATGAATAGCAACACCAAATCAAATTTGGTCCTCTATTTTTCTAACCAAGAAATCTAAAACTATCTCACAAAGAAGATTCACATTACACAGGAACATGAATACTTGCTGCGTTTGGCCCATTTTCAGAACTCTATAAACTCATAGAATCATAAAGTTGGAAGAACCTGACGTGGTCATCAAGTCTTGTTTCATTACTGCAGGATTCTCTACATCATTCCCAATAAATGACTACCTAGCTTCTGAAAACCTCAGTGATGGGAAAGAGAACCCTCAATGTAGTGACCTATTCCACTGATTGACAGCTTTAAGAATGTGTCATCTAGATCTATATCATGGGTGTCAAATTCATGGCATCACATTGCTATCATGTGATGTATCGCAATGTTTTTTTCCTTTGCAGAGCTGGGGTGGGCGTGGCCTGCGTGTGACGCATCCAGCCTGTGGGCTGCCAGTTTGACACCCATGAAATTCTACATCTTTAAGTTTCTTCCTATTAGTTTTAGTGTTACACTCTGAGAAAGGAAGAACCTTTTACAATGTAATACCTCTTTAAGTATTTCAAGACAATAATCCTGTCTCCTTATGCTACCTGAACATTCCCAATATAAGGAAATGTTAACTTTCCTTGTAGAACTTGGTTTCCAGTCTTTTCATTATCTTGGTAGTCCTTTTTCTATTTTTTTTTTTTTGCATTGAACCTTATTAGAAAAAAAATCCCAGCTAGTACAAGTGTTAAAATATGTTAATACTGTAATATCAAATATATATGCCAGTTCAGCACCAGAAACAAATCAATTGAGTCCGCAAGGAGAAGGGCGGTATATAAATTTACAAATAAAAAAATAATTTTAAAAAAATTGATGTACAGTACAGCTGCAATTAATGCAAACCAAAATAGAAGTTCAGGTTGGAAAATAAGATTATCATGCTAAGATCAGATGCGAGCAAACTAGAATAGATGAAAGAAAAGAACAAAAGAACATAATGAAGAAGAAGATGACCAAATAATACCTAATCAAGAAATAGTACCTAGAAACAAGGAAGAACAAGGAAGCACTGGAAATAATAAAGCAACAAATAGTAGCCATAAACCAAGAAAATCAGAAGATATGAAACTTGAATTGCACACTCAGGCAGAATCTCCAATTTCAGTCAAATTAGATATATTTCTATCAATCCATCAACTTAAAAAACTACAATGAAATTATCCAATACCTGACAAAGAAAAAAGAGTGTAGTTCTGAGCATAGCTATGGAAAAATCCAAAGAAATATAACAAGAATGCAGTTTGGATAAAGGAAATGAATAAAAAATTTTAAAAAAAGAAGTTGAAATGAAAGAACTTGTAATAATGGAAGAAAAGAAATAATGGAGAAAAGGCAAGGAATATCAAGAAATGGTCAATACCAAATAAAGATGAATGACACAGTTTTGGGTTGAAGCATCTGACTGATCTAGACTTACTCATAGCCAAGCAGTTTAAAACTATATTGCAAGGAGGTGAAATTAAAGATTGGTTAATATCTAGCAAAATCGACCTGATGATGAAAAATCCAACAAAAGAGGTAGCATCAGGCAACTACTGGCCAATTATTTGCCTACCAGCAACTTTCAAATTGCAAACTGTATGGTAGTTGATTCAATCTAACAGCGTACAGTTGGAAAGAAGCTGTTTCCATCTGAACAGAAAGGAAACAGCCCAAACAATAGAGAACTAAAATATCAGCTCTTAATTAATAAGATGCTTCTGGAAAACTTCAGGTAAAGGAAGACCAACTTGAATGTAGCTTTGATTGTTTACAAAAGGCATTTGACTCCTTGCCACATGATTGGATAATCAAGTGCTTAAAAGTAACAGGAGACAATAGCAATAGCACTTAGACTTATATACCGCTTCATAGTGCTTTACAGTGCTCTCTAAGCGGTTTACAGAGTCAGCATATTGCCCCCAACAATCTGGGTCCTCATTTTACCCACCTCGGAAGGGTGGAAGGCTGAGTTAACCTTGAGCCGGTGAGATTTGAACTGCTGAACTACTGAACTAGCAGTCAGTTTCAGTGGCCTGAAGTACTGCACTCTAACCACTGCACCACCTCAATGGAAACATCAGAAGCTTTGTGCAAAGTTCAATGGCACAATGGAAGACACAGTTGCTGGTCAATGATGGTAGAATGGGAGAACATCAAGAGAGGAATCTTTCAAGGAAATTCACCACTGCAGTTTGTCATTGCATTGATTTACTGTGTCAACAATACTGAAGAAGTCAGACCCTGGCTATTGAGGGTCAAAAATATTGGACTGAATGTCTCATGCCCTTTACATGGATGATCTGAAGCTGTTTTCAAAAACAGTACCTGAAATAGAATTGCTGCTCAATACCATCCATATATACAGCCAGATTATTGCAATGGAGTTTGAACTGGGCAAATGTGCAGTTAGCAGTTAGCATCAACAGGGGAAAAATAGTGAAAAACTGATAATCAAATACCCTATAGAAATAACATCAAAATCTGGATGAATTCCACTATAAATACCTGGGCATCCCTCAAAGCAGGCAAGAGACAACACATTGAAGTCAAGAAGAAAATTACTAGTGGAAACATCATGAGTGTGAAGATCCAAGTCCAAACTCAGTAAAGTAAATGCCAACAAGGCAATTAAAATCTGGGCAATTCCAATCATTAGCTACACAGTATAGTAGCAATAGCAATTGCTCTTATAAACTGCTTCACAGGACTTTACCGCCATCTCTAATGGTTTACAGTGTCAGCATATTGCCACAACAATCTGGTTCCTCATTTTACCAACCTCGGGAGGATGGAAGGCTGAGTCAACCTTGAGCCAGTGGGATTCAAACTGACAAATTGCTGGCAGCCGGCAGTCAGCAAAAGTAGCCTGCAGTACTGCATTCTAACCACTGCATCACCGCAGCTTTGCTTTGATTGATGTGGTATGATATGATACGTGATATAATTGCTCTTTTGTTATAGCACTGAATGGTACCCATATTAGAAATTCACCTGTAGAAGCTGACTGCTTTAGGGCCCAAGCATAACTCCACTTAGAGAATGTAAGTTTTTAATAGGTGTTTCTGAGACTCATAGACGACTCTATAGGACTCTTGTGGTACATATCCTTATGATATTTGTGCATTATGATTTAAACTACACAAGCAATAAATAGTCCAAAACAACTGTGTATGAAACTTCTTTAGCCTTCCCATTTGTTATATGTCATATTTAGTTAACTATTCCGGTTAACCTGTTATTACCTATTATAAAATGACTCAGCATGTTCTTACCAATAAATTGCTTTCTTTCACCCTAAGTCAGTGATGGCTAACCTTTTTGGTGCCAAGTGCCCAAAGCGTGCATTCATGCAAATGCGCGCACATGAACCCCTGAAATGCAATGCGAGCCCCCCCCCATACATGCGCCTCCCCATGCAGGTGCCCTGCCCCCACCCATTTTTGGCTTCCAGGTTGGTGCAGGAGGCTTTCCAGGCCCAAAATGGGGTGTGGGCAGGGCATGCGCACAAACCCCCAAAATGCAATATGAGGCCCTGCGCATGCACCCCTCCCCATGCACACGCACCCCCCGCATGCATCCCACCCCCTCATGCATGTGTGGTAGAGAACTGAAGACCAGTTGTCCAGTGGGAGGCGCGCGCACATGCGCAGTGGAGCTGGGCTGGGGCAACGGCTGGCATGCCTGCAGAGAGGGCTCTGAGTGCCACCTGTGGTACGCGTGCCATAAGTTCGCCATCACGGCCCTAAGTGGTCTCTATTCTTCTCATGTATGACATATGCAATTGAAAAAAAAACCCCAGAATACATGATTAAAATAAATGGAAAATGGAAAAGTAACTTGACATTTTGCTTTATATTTTATCCATATTGCTAGTATTTGGACCTTGGATACCTGTCTGCCTCTTGCTATTAGAGAAGATCCTATATCAGTGATAAAATAAAAACTACAAGCCCCTTCCAAAGACAGTGCTGTATTTGCTGAAAATAAGTGGTCTTAAGGAATGTTGCTATGCAAAAAGAAAATTATAACTAAGTAGACTTCTGTTGCAGGAAAATTCAAGTAAACCCACCATCTAGTCTACCTTAAAAACATATGAAGGATTAATATTTTAACCTTTGGTTAAAATATTTATGTTTGAAGGACTGAGAGAAAGAGAACCAAGCTTTACTTGTTGGCTTAAGAAAACCAGAGGTTTGCATGTAGATATGCCATAAACATTCATACAAGAATCTGCATGATTCTTCTTTTGTAAGTTTCTCAGGGGTTGCTCCTAAGGAAGGAAACATTTTTCATATATTTGCATACCCAACATCAAGAATCTGAATAATCAACAGTTTCTGCGCAGAGGAGGGGTGGCTGGACAATAACATAAATACTGTAGGTCTTTCCAGTTCTGTGACAGAGAGAAACATGGTCTCCTTGATTATCAATCCAGGAAGCTTACAAATGAAATGGGTTTTATCTACATCCTACTGACTGAACATCTGATGTTTACTGGTTGAGAAGTACCTGAGGGGCCAGGAGAAAGAATTGGTAGCAGGGAAGAGGTTATGTAGTACTAGTACCCAATAAAGAAAATGCTGGCAACGAAGAGTCTTGAAGAAAGAGGGACATAACCAGAAACAGGACTACAATTACAACCTCCTGAAACCCCGTTGGGTCTGAAATGCCAACCCAGACACAGAAATTTCCTTTTTGCTGCTAATTATGCACTCAAACTCCTACGTTGGGGAGTAGGTAGCACCATCCAAATTGTATTCTGTATCACTCAGGTCTATGTCTATTATGCTAGCACTCCAAAATAAGTCCAGCATGAGGGGAAATCCAAGCTGCGTGATCAAAATACGGCACATCCAATACATTTAATTATACATCTCTTTGATAATACTTTACAAAATAGTACTTTTGTGAGGGCAGAAATAACTACTTGCTTAAAGCCACCCCATGAATTTGCATTCGAGACTTCCTATCCCACATCTCCTGCCTTCGGTCACATTCCCACACAAGTTCTTGGTGTTCTTAAGAACTTTTCATTACGTAATATATTCATGTACCAGCTGCCATGCAGCACTCCTCCACCAGCCTCTCTTCACATGGGAATAATGTGACAAAGAATAACGGACGCAGGAAAGGGATGAAATTTAGTTATTGGTGGGATAATGATGGCAGAACAGTTAAAAGTAACCAATGGAGATACAACTAAAGGACCAACATAAAAAGGAGCAGCGTTCATTGTGCCTTTTTATTACAGTTTTTGAACAAATGAGATAAAAGAAATAAAAAAATCTGAGAATATGAATCACTAAATCACCCAGCAACACAGTCTATTCTTAGTGCTTCAGTTGTGAACCACACTGATTATTGCATGCCTGCCTCGATGCTTTCTTCTGTGACTTAAACAGCTATGCGCATGGCTTAAAAATGGGTGTCAAATAGCTAGATGCCAAAGACAAAACAAAATTTCAACGTTTTTCAATGCAAAGACCAACCTTTCATGCATCTACACCACCAGATGGGTGGCAGGATTTTTTCTCCAACACCATGCTGACTATGAAGGCAGGGGATCATGTTCGTAAACAAGTACGCCAAAAGGAAAACGCGGCAGAAGAAATAAACAAAGGCATATCAGTGCCTGCCCTTGAAGTAAACAGGGTGAGTAGATGGATGGTTAAATATGAGTCATCCCAAGTGCTGTAGGAAGCAACAGTGAGAGAGGAGACACAATGTTACTTTGTGCCACCCTCTCTATTGACACGTCCCTATTTCTGAAGGTAAGAGAATGCATCGGTACATCTGTGAATGCATCATCCACCCCACATATTAAGTATGCTACATAATACTGCAGAGCGATGGAAGAGAACCTTGGAAGCACATGTCCTTTCACCTGGATGGGAAAGAAATAACAGTTTGCTGACTTACCCCTACAAATAGCAAGTACCGACACAGATGCTGATGACTGTTAAAATAGGATTGAAGGAACTTTTCCATGTACCACTTCTCCTTCAGAAGTGCATTTAATGTTACCGACATTTCCCAACCTGCTACTTTGCTCATGTTTCAGATTACAGGCTGATCATCTCTATTGCTGACATGCTAGGTGGGTGAAAGCACATTTCCTAGCCTTGCTTACCTGATGGTAAGAGATGTGAAGTTCACCTTTCCCAACGATTTTTCAAGAGCCATCATCATTTTGGGTTGCATGTATGACAGCTCATTAGTTTTTCTTATGATCTATTTCTAGCTGGAGAGCGTCTATGGAGATTCTCAGTCATCCACATCATGGTTGGCCCAAAGGTGCTTTTTTCAAGAGGCAACTGGGCTTTCTGGTTTTTTCTTTGTAGACGTTTCGCTTCTCATCCAAGAAGCTTTTCAGATGAGAAACGAAATGTCTTCAAAGAAAAACCAGAATGTCCACTTGCCTCTTGAAAAAAGCACCTTTGGGTCTAGCTGGGAGTGATTGCGGTTTTTACTGAATTACCTGCCAGTTAGATAAAGAAGTCTCAGAATGAAATTACAGAATTCTGAAGGCTGCGTTATTTTTCTTAATCCAAGAGTATTAGACAAGGTTTATTTCTGCACACCATTCTCATTGATGGTTCTTTGTGGTGTCAAGCAGCCATCAACATTGAAACCTGTACCAGATTGGTATGGTATGACTTATAAACAGCTCAAGGGGAAAAGGGAAGACTGAGGGTTGCTTTTCAATGTGAACATTCTTTAAAGCTGACACAACACTAACAAGGGGCTTCATCAAATCCAACGAATTAGGGCTCAGAAATAAAAATGTCATCATGTTTAAAGCAGTTTTTAACTGGATTAAAAAGACAGAAGGTATTTTGTCAAAATGGCCAGTGTTGTGGATAAGACCCAGTCCCAGGCTGCATTTATCAGGCAGAGATTGACTTTTTCTCAACATCTTGATCATCTCTGGAATGGGACAAAAACCTTGATACCAGCTTCTTTCCTGTTGCTGGCTGTGTTTCTCACAACTGGCATGACTGCAATCCAGCGCAAATATTTCAGGGGTGGGTTTCTAGCTGCCTCCTTTTGATTTCTATAGGGTTAAGCAATGCCAATGCATAAGATGTGGGCTGGGATCCACTGGAAGGGAGACCGAGAAGATTACCCCCAAGCTCTATTCATCACGAACTTAGAATATCTTATTTTACTTGAAGAAGGGCAAATGAAGAAGCAAGAGATACCTGGCCTGGCAGTCCTGTTGGCGCCATTCCCTTTGCCAATGCCACCAATGCTGTCTCCTCGCGTCAAGATGGAAATGCCACTGAAGCTGCTGGCTTTGGTGACCGGAGGCCGCAGATTGCGCGTCGAGCCATCGGAGTCGGTGCTACTCCACGGCCGGGGCTCCAGGGATTTCATATCACTCTCCGTGCTGCTCTGGCGACTGCCCGAAGCCCGGCTGAGCCCATCTCGGTTACCCCTGTATCAGAGATGGCAACGGTTAAAGTCATCGTGGACCAGGAAAGGCACAGCATATCTAAACATTCAAGATGTCAATGTTTTGGTACTGGAACAGCAGACAAATGAGCACAGGTAGCTTACACTGAAGAGGGCCAGCTCAAAGCTACTGGCCTTCACACAGACTAACGTGTAGGCAGATGGACCTTACAGGCTGCTCCTGAAGAAATAGGCAGAATGGCCAGCATCACAATATTTGGTGACAATCTAAGTCAAAACTGCCCTGTAGATGCACTCATAACAAGTGCTCTAACCAAAAAGGCAGGATGAGTTCAACCACGCCCGTGCCCTGCCATTAGAATTCAGATAGCCCTCCTAACTCAGGTAGCAGGTATTTCCAGTAGTCCGTTTAAATTTAAGAAGTGTTAACTATTTGGTGAGTAAACTGCAGCACGGGCATCACGAAACCTTTTGTGCTAGATAGAGATTGAAATGTTTCCACATGTAGCATGGACCTGTAACTGCTCCTCACAAACACTGTCAAAATACCTCAGGGCTCAAAACACAGAATCTGCACTGTATCACTAAACAAGAGCAAACTGGTGAGAATTGGGAGCATAGCTGGAAGAAAAGTGTGAAAAAACTGGCAGTCTAGTTCGTATGTGCGAAGGTACAAATGAAAAACAAGATTGTTCCTAAATTTCAAGACAGAATTAGACCGGTTAATAGGAGGAAGTTTATTAAAATTACAGGGAGTTATATAACAGTGAGGACAGCCGACATTAATACAATTCAACATCAATTCCCCAAGAAAAACAATTCAGAAGTGGGGAAGAACAATTGAAGTATGTAATATTGAAAGTCATTTAGGAAAGCTTTAATTGGCTGAAAGGACATTCATAGGTTTTGCACTGCTTGCCCAGACTGAGATAATATTAGAATTCACAAGTTTGAAACTGAAATAAACATAGCCAACGCCATGTTGTATCTCAAGGCTTTACACAGGTCTTTCGGGTTCAAACCTCATGTTTACAATCCCTGGGAATAGAAGGATATCTGTTTTTAAATACCAAATGCTGATAAATACAACTCTATTAACAAACTACTAATACTGGCATATACAGTCCTTCAGACAACAGGCATGGTTTAGATAAGAGTGCATTGAGAAGAGAGAGAAAAAAGGCTCAGTACTCAATGATGGAAAAAGAGGAAAGGGAAGGGGAATGGAAGGATTTATTGATCCAGTAGTATAAAATGTGTTTCCTTTTGTATATATCTTCTTTAGGTGTAACTATCTTAAATCTTTGGTTTTCAGTCTACTCCTGTAATGTTTTAAACTGTTTTTAAACTAACAGTTTTGATTTTGTTGCATTTGAAAGAATTCTTAAAGGATGTCCATTTAAACTGCCCTGAGTTTGTAGACAAAGAGCTGGATATTCACAATCTTCCTCCCTTCATTTTCTCTAGGTGGATACCTTATTATTGAAGGTGATCAATTACAGGAGGAATTCCTCCAGCTTCTTTGCACTAACAACCTACTGAACTCCATGTGTTCAAACAAGCCAGTGGTGGATTGCTACCAGTTCACCCTGTTCAGGAGAACCGGTAGCAGTGGGGGCGGGAGACTCCGCCCACCAGCCCAGACGTCATCACAATCTGCGCATGCGCAGAAGGTTCTGCGCATGCAAAGCACTGTGCATGAGCACGGCGCGCATGTTCACAGTTCCAAACCAGTAGCGAAGGTAAGTGAAACCCACTACTGATTAAGACTTGTAATTGGAATATTAAATGATAGCCCGGACACCTAATTATTGCAAGGTGTTTAAGTTTCAAATTTGGATAAGGGACTTCAGCCAGATGCAGAGATAACAGGAGGCTGCCTTTCAGTCCATAAGAAATTCTTCCCTCTCCCGCCCAAAAAAACTCCACACTTGCCAAGTCGAAAAGAGTCAGCAATTCAGAGTTTTGGAATTTTGCTTTCTCAATTCCCCCATCACATGTCGAGACTAGAAATATTGGAACAGGTGGTTTTGGTTTGTCAATTTTAAAATAAGTACGTCAGACTTTGAAAAAAACTATTTCAACCATTTGAAAGGATTGGGTGGTAAAATTGGCCTTAAACTAATTGTGGCAAATTGAAAAATCAGTCTATCGTTACAGATATTGGCATAAGAGACTATTCTGCTAATCTCTGTGGAATACAGAATGTACAGATTTCTACTGCACAAAGCTTGTATTGTGGAGTAATGTCGAGTTTTCAAACCAGGGAAGTAAACATAGAACCTAAAAACTATCACAGTGAGAAAAGTTGAGGGCTGGAGGGAGAGATAGCCGTAGTCATTGCCAATGGCTTTCCCAAAAAATGTTGAGTCAGTTAAGTATTTAATGTCTCCATTATCAACAGAACAGAACAAACAGGAAAAATGTATCTACGGAAGAGATTAAACAACATACTCTGTAACCTGAATGTCAAGTTACTGAAACTGGCTATATTTTGAGATTTTTAACAGATTAACAGAGTTGGAAGGAAGCTTATAGGTCATCTAGTCCAACCCCCCCCCCCCAAAGCAGAAGACCCTACACCACTTCTGACAGATGGCAGTCCAATCTCTTCTTGAAAGTCTCAAGTGATGAAGGTCCCACCACTTC
>JANHGD010007514.1:39977-54226 GCA_027560375.1 Imantodes cenchoa | reverse complement strand
GGGAGGGAGGCAGCAGCCGCAGATTAAGGAGCTTTGCAAAACATCATGCCTGCACGCATAGTTTGGTGAGGGAGGGGGAAGAGATATTTCCCCCTCTCGGCAGTGTTTTGCTTGAAAATATTTGAGAACCAGACCAGAGAGAAGGAGGAAAGAGCCCTGCAAGGAAACACTGCTGACATTGATGCCTGCAAGACACAGACAAACAGAGAGAAATGCATTGAAAACATTCACCCGTTGGGATGAATCAGATGCTTCGCTGGAGAAACCACCCGCCAGCCCAGGCTTCCTAAATCTCTCACTCCCCAGATGGTCCCCTCCCCTTGCAAAGAAAGCCCAACCCCAAGCAAATTCCACCTCCAGACACCTCTTAGTCCTAGTGAAACTCTCATTGAAAGGACGATCTGCAGGTGGCGGGAGGGGGAGGGAGAGTTCCTGCACATCAGCGTCTCCTTGCAGGGCTTCCTCCTTGCAGGGCTTCTGCCGCCCTCCTGGCCCCTCTTTGTGCCTCCCTGCCGCCTTCCTTGCCTCTTACCGTCCCCCTAAGTCATCCCACCGCCCCCAGGGGTCGGTACCGCCCACTTTGGGAACCACTGTTCTAGTTGTTTTAACTGGAAGGAGAACTGGATTCTGCGAGCAATTTCTGTCCCAGTTGAATGCATTTCAGATTTTCTGCTACTTCTGCTTACTAGCGAGTTCTTTATGGCTGTATTTTCTTCTTAGTTTATTAACTGGAGAGAGGAATGCTATTTTGCATACTTATGGGTTAATTCTGGGTGCTATTGCCGGTGGCCATCTATTGCTAGCACATAACAGTTGGGACTGTTTCCTTTTTGATCACTTATTTAGAATATTGTTCTCCAGATTGCTGAATTTTCCAAGGAGCTGTTGGATAGTAAAGTAGCAGCTTATCTTACTTTTCCATAATTCATTACAATGTTGCTGCTCACTAAGCAGTGTTGGATAGTTGCTGCAGTCTTCTGGATCTTCGATAGGACAGTTACCCGCACTGACATTCTTTCTTTAGATAGCCATTAACTTTACCTAATATATTTAGCTGAAACATGTCTTTAACTCTGGCATATAATGTTAGTAAGTGAGATAGAAGGTCAGAGATCTCTTGTGTATATCTTGATAAAGATTCATGACTATGACTAAGTCATGGAGGTTAATACAGAAGGTAATATTTGAGTTGAAGAGGCCAGTTTGCTTAATGTGTCAGCAAACCAGCAAAAATTGGTAGCAATAGAAATAATTACATTCATTTAGCAAGAAATGTCTTTTTAAAAATACTATGTTTGACAGATTTTTTTTAAAAATGGTATGAGTCACTTGAATCTGTACAATAACATATACTAAGGAAACTTTTATATGCTTTTATGTACAAGTAACAATCATGGAAAAAAGACTTGAGATATTTTCCGTTAGCATTACAAAATAATATATAATACTCCATTTTAATTGTGTTATATCAAATTAATATGACAGCTAACAACTGTTATTTCAAACCATATTTTTCCTTAGATAAACTTTCTGATTGAAATGTTATTAGTTTTTGAAAAAATAGGCCATTCTAGATCATACAGAAGTCAATTTTGAAATATCCCTGTGGCATATCACAGCAGGTAGCTATTTGAAATTGGGGCTCCAATTCAAGTTCAGCTTGCCTTTTACTATAAGCACCACAAGGAAGTCATTGTTATATTTCTTACTGCTTCAGGAATTAGCCAAAGTTTTTGTATAGTTCATGCATTTAATACATAATGCAGGCTATCGTGGAATAATTTTATTCATTTGTTCATTCATTCATTCATTCATTCATTCATTCATTCATTCATTCATTCATTTCATTTATATGGCACCCATCTTGCCACATCAGGGCAGTTAACAGCAATTAAACGATGTAATAATAAGTATAAATAAAAAGCATGCAGCATTCAAATATAATACACAGACTGTGGAAACTTTTGCATCTCATTTGGAAACCAAGGACCCAGAGTATGGAGGAAGAATGGAGAGGCACACACTGCAAGATGCTTGAAGTCCAGTGTGCTTTTTCGAGTTTCATCTGTATATACTTAAATAGCTGTTGTCAGCAATACACACAAAAACAATATAAATCACAATATTTCATGGGCTCCAACTAACTTCTTACCCCTGTGCCGAGGAACAGAACCAAATACCAGAACTTTCAAGAAAACTGGTAAGGTTGGGGACGTTGGACCTTGGGATTATAATGTTCCAAAGTATTGGTGTTGCAACGGAGAAGGTCATTTTTCTGAGATCAGCTAGGTAACAGTCTTTGATTGATGAGGTCCCTAGATTGGACTTTGTGGGATTGGTAGACGTGGACAAAATCCATGCGAAACATTTAGATCCCTAGCCCAATTTCATAACTTTTGTTATCTGTACAGTATTATGAAAGAAGCATGTTTTCCTGCCCTTCTAAGATATTGCATCAATTAGGCATGAGCAGGTTTGGCTTAAGCCATTTTTCTCTGTTAAATTGGAGAATGTATTCTGATAGCTTAGGAAACAATTAATCTTATTTCGGCATTAGTAGTTGAATATGTCCCATTATCAGAAATGATTATGTAACTAAGTTTAGTGAATTATTTAGGGCTTTAGGGCAGCTCTTCCTGATTTCCAACGTCTAGCACCTGTTGTCTTATGCTAGGTTAATGGCCTTTGTCATGAAAAATAAACATGTACAGAAGGGTGTGGGTGTATTTATTTGTTTTATCAATCACTCAATCAATCAATCCAATCAATCACATTTCTATGCTGCTCAATCTATTGACTGATCTGTTTTGTTTGATTTTGGCATAATATCTTATGTGACCTGAGGCATTGGAGTTTCAGAATAGTGGCTTGTAGTTCAGCATGTGGATAAATCAGACAATTACAGTTTATTCACAATTAATAATTAAACTATTGTTTAACAAAATGTGTGAACCTAATCATAGTATTATTGCATTGATTCTGTTCTAGCTAACCTTGTAATAAGTAATTTTTAACTTATAGATGATAATGTTTCTATCCTTTGAACTGCTTCATTATCCTGTTACGTTTTAAAACATAGATGATATTCTGTTAGTTGCTATCAGCTAGATAACTGTATACAGAGTTAGAGTTTGTATTAGAGTTTGTATTAGATAGAGTTATTGTATAGGACAACATATTAAGAGAGTTTGTGAAAATTGATTGATTGATCTGAATAATCAGTAAATAACTGCAAATTTTGTTCTGAAGAAGCTTCTTGGATGAGAAGTGAAACGTCTTCAAGGAAAAACAAACTCCAGCTGCCTTTTGAAAAAGCACCTTGGGGTTTTCCAGAACAAAGTAACCCTTTTTCCTCGTGACCCTTTCTCAAGGCTGAAGCTAAATTCCTATATACAACATGATTATTGACAACATTTTAAAGAAGGTTGCTATTGAAAAATTCTAAACATAAATTAAACAGGAAATGGGTCTGGTTTAGAAACATAATTGTTTCTAAGTCTCTCAAAATAAAATTCTTAATTTTATTTTCAAGATTATATAATGTTACAGGTTTTACAACCAGGTATTCTCAAGATCTGTTGAACTAAAGGATTTATACTCTCAGCTTGTCTGGGAGTGAAGTCATGACTAATGTGCCAGAATGATTAAATGGGAATTAAATGCTTCAGCTTGAATCCAAAATTAGGATATATGTATCCCAGCTTTTCAACATCTCCAAGAGAGTAGGAACCTTATTAGGCATCAGCCAAAGAGGATCAACTGACAGGAACTTGAAGACAGGCCTTCTCTACTATATCCCCTGCTTTGTGGAATATCCCTCCCATCCCCCCCACCCTGAGATCAGAATGGCCGCAATGTTGGCCTTTGGCAAAGCTCTAACAACATGATTATATACCTGGGCCTGGTGTTAAGGGCCCTATTTCTTGCTGTTAGTTGGTTAAATTTCTTAGCTTCTGTATGTATTTATTCTCTGCATTTCCCCCTTGTTTTATTGTTTTTAATTGTTTTAAATATTTTAGAGTTAGAATTGTAAGCCACCCAGAGCCATTAGGTCGAGATGGATGGTTATAGAAACTGAATAAATAAATAAATAAATATTCTCAGCACTTTTTGAGGGTATTTGCTTGGAGATGGCAAATATAAATTGTTCTATTTTTAAAGTTAGAGTCTAAATTTTTTATTTGCAGAATATCATCTTCAGAACAAGTAGTCTTTGACTTACAACCACGATTGAGCCCAAAATGTTTTTGCCCCATTTTACGACCTTTCTTGCCACAGTGGTTAAGTGAATTACTGCAGCTGATAAATAAGTAATATGGTTGTTAAGTGAATCTGGCTTCCGCATTGATTTTGCTTGCTAAAAAGGTCACAAAAGGTGATCACATGATCCTGGAACACTGCAATGGTCAGCAGTATGAACTAGTTGCTAAGCATCTGAATTTTGATCACATGAGCATGAGGATGCTACAAAAGTCATAACTCTGAAAAACAGTCACAAGTCACTTCTTTCAGTGCTGTTATAACTTTGAACAGTCACTAAATGAACTGTTGTAAGTTGAAGACTATATTCCCTGATCCTATAGGGGCATGATGGCGAACCTATGGCACGCGTGCTCAAAGTGGCCCACGAAGCCATGTCGCCCGGCACACGCAGCCTCGCCTGTTTGTCTTCCGGATTTCTGGTGCACTTGTGCGTGCGATGATCAGCTGTCCTTCGTGCAGCCGGCAGTGCCAAAAATTGGTGTGCGCATGCGCACCAGCCAGCTGCGCATGTGCATTAGAACCTGGAAGTTCGGTATACGTAGCAGTGCCGAAAACCAGCCTGCGCATGCACGCCAGCCAGCTGATTGTTGGGCGCACATGTGCGCTAGAACCTGGAAGTTCATCTTTTTTCAGAGCATGGCTCTGACAAGTGCGCTCACAATGTTTCCGCACAGCTTTTTCGGCATTCGGTGCCGAAAAGGTTCACCATTACTGCTATAGGGTATATCATGTAGATTTGGGGGGAAACCAAAAATAACAAAACTACAGCTAGATAGCCAATTCAAAAATTGCAACCAATATTATGGATAACCATTGCTAGTGCAACATTTTCTAATAATTGATTTTACTTTTTAAAAAAAACCCTAACAATGCTAGAATATCTGAAGGAGATATCAAAATTAGCCTCAGATAGAAGTTCCGTTGAGTTTTGATTTTCAAAATTTTATTAGTTTATCAGAATATAAAATACAAATTTTTTTGAAACAATGGGAAATTAAGGGAGGAAAAAGGGAGCTGGAAAAAGTGTGTGGTAGAAGGGGAAAAAGAAAAAAAAAGATATTGACTTATGACTCCTTTTAGCAGAGTAGAATATAATAACATTATATTATTATGTGAAAGAAGTTCCACTGAATTTCAAGAGAATTAGTGCAAGAAAAATGCAGCCCTGCTGTTTATTTTTACAAAATAGACTACCAAGCAACACTAAATCATAACTTGTCTATGACAAAGCAAATTTTGTAGTCTTGGTTGACTTTGTCTAATGGAATGTGTGGATGAGAAGGGGGATTGAGGAGAAGAGATGCTCAGTGGTCAGAGAAAGAAACTTAGGAAAGACCTACCCTAATGTATCAAAAAATTTAATGTGGCAGTAGGAAGTTTGTAGTTTCAGACTTGCAAGATTCTGTTGTTATTATCATACAATAAAGTAGAATTAGTTCATCTAGTTATGTATCTTGTCTGGTTTACCTGGCAGGGCTGACATTTTGCCCCTTTTCTGTCAAATCTTAAGGGAGAGATTTGTTTAATTTGAGGATATTTCTGGAACATATTACACTACAAGTAGGACAGAGAATCAAGCATATAAAATATATCACTGGAAGTTAAAAGAGTATAAAAACATTTCATTTGATTTGTTTTGCTGTCAAGGGAAAGGTCCCTTTGGTATAATAATGTGTTGGCATCGTAGATACGAACACAAATATTTGAGAATAAAATGTAAAATATCAATGTTCCTAGTATAAACTATAATATTGATCCTTGGTTATAATTGTTTGTGTAGTTTGTACTTGCTTTTGTAAAAATTTGTCATCTCCTTCCGTCCAAAGTAAACATCTTTATGCCAGACATGAGGAACTGTTTTTGTTTTACTTTGTTTTCATCTGTTAGCTTGAAAGGAGTTATTGATCGTGGTGGCTGTTTAATAATTCAGACTTCCCATTCTCAAACTGTGAGATCCTTTAGTTAAGTGTATCAGATAGTAGGTCAATTAAATGCATTCATAATTGGCCATACAGAGGACAATATTACTGAGGTGAGAACGGGAAATATATCTGCAGTGCCTGGAGCTATATCAGTACATCTGTATTCACTTACAAGAGTTAACTAGCCCTGATCTTGCACATTAAAACTAGAAAGAAAAGTTTTAACTTAAAACTATGAAAAGGTTAAATTTAGTTAAAAAGATACCTATATTTTATGGCTTGCTCAAATTATGTTAGAAATTTTGTGCATAATTTTTATTCATTGTGTTTATGTAGAGATTAAAATTTGCTATTGAGGAACTTTTTAAAAATTAAAATAAAAAATGTAATGCTCTCATATTTCTCAGTCTGATTAAAAAAAGGAAATCTCAGGTAGTTTAATACTGCTTCTTCGTAGAGGTTTTCATACAGTCTGATATGATGCAGCCTTCTAGGTTGGTGGACTTTATCTCCCATTGCCCTCCAGTTAATATGAAAATCACATTTATAGGGGTCATAGTATGCTAGCAGTTAGGCAGCATTTTTCTTGAAGTTTACGTATCCAAGGGTAAAAATACAACAACAACAAAGTTTCCTCAATTCTCCATCTTACAGATTTTCAAAAAAAATGTTTTTTTTAATAATTTGAAAGCTCAATTCAAAGTCCCTGGTCTTGCCACTTGGAGGACTAGTGATTCACTCATTCCACTTCACTTAAAGCAGCACTGGTAAAATTAGAGAAGATTTTTTGTTCTAGAGCTGAAGCATCTCAGTAATGGCCCTAACATTGTCTTTTAAATTTGTAAGGTTGCATGCATCTTTTAAAAAGTCCAATTCTTTCATTTCAAGCTAAAAATAGGGTGACAGAGGGACTGTGGGATAAGCAGTTGGAGTGGAGCGAGTTGGTTGCCATAGTAACCAGTGAGCCACTTAGCAATACTTGCTGTGGTTGTATAGTTGCTAAGATTCTTTTTTTCTGCCCCTCCATCTATGTGGGGAGATGAGAAAAGAAGAGGATGCAAAACATTATGCATGTTCAGTTTTCCCCTTTGAATTGCCAATAATTCTCATTCTCATTCTCTCTCTCTCTCTCTCTCTCTCTCTCGCATCAGTGATTTGGAAGCAAAGTAGAGTGTATATGGCTATATAAGTATGGTCTTATACATGTACATTTCATATCAATTATATAAAAAGTTTGCTGTTCACTCAGAGGAGAAACTAAAGTTCATTTATGAGACAATGAGGGTAACTGTTCAGGGGTGGGTTCTGGTTTTCTTCACTGCTGGTTTGCTCGGATGCGCTGCGTGGGTGCAGGTGCGCACGCATGCGCAGTGCTGAAACAAAGTTTCTGCGTATGCACAGAAGCAAAAAACAAGATGACGCCATCTATGGTGCCGCTGAGAAAACCATCTCGGGGGCGTGGCAGGCAATCCTTGGGGGCGTTCCAACAACCCAGGCCGCCAAGTTACTACCAGTTCCATAGAACTGGTCCGAATCGGGAGAAACTCACTCTGTAACTGTTTCTCAGAAAGATAAGTGTTACATAGAGTTTCTTAGTTACTTGACTATTTATTATTCAGTCTTCAATTTTACACTTCACTATGTTCATCTCAGTTAATATCTGAGATAACATCACTGGTCACTTGCCAAGGCCAAGAGCCCAACAATACTCATGCCAACTATGAGAATTCTTTGATCTGGCTGCAATTCTGTCACTTGAGGTTGTCTAATTTTTCTGAGCAAGATCATAATAGTAGGAAGAACAAAATGACAACTTTCATTTGTCTTGCTCTTTTGTTCTTGTATACAGTATTTTGTACCAGAAAAAGATGCCCAGAAATACTGGCTCAGAAGGTGTGCTCATTCAGTGACGGGATTTGCTAAGCATACTTATAAAGTCTAGAATTGGAACTGATATGAAGTGCTGTTCAAGCATGATAATATGGATAGACATTAACCACATTATAATGTACTTCCGCCTCTGAAATAAGGTGTGTTGTATACAATATAAAACACAGTATTACATTTTTTCAAGATGCTGATGGATAAGATAATCATTAATGTGATTATAAGGATGAAAAATGTTAGAGAGATGAAACATGAAGATTTGGAAGAAGATAGGTAGTTTAAAATGTGTAAGAGTTTGTGAAAAAAAATTGGAGTCAAATAACGTGTGCAATATATGTGTAATAGATGAGTATAGATAAGGCAAATAGGTAGAGACAGACCTTGGACCATAGACTGTTCTTGATTCTTTTTATCTCCCCCTCCCATATGAAATTAAAGGGATTGAGGATAATAGGTTTGGGCAGCGTTTCTTGAAGTGTGGACTTATGACCCCTGAAAGACCCTCTTGGGAATCCACATAATCAAAATTATTTGCCAGCCCACGTATTGAAAAATAATACAACATTAAAATCCCATCAAACAATTGTGGGAAACTGTAGCATCAGTAAATGCATTAATTTTAAATTTTAATATGATAAATATTAATAAATATAACCCATGCAAATGAAAGTTATTTTGGGTTCCTGCATAATTCTTAAAAGTGGGAAGGAGTCATGATGGAAAAAAGTTTAACACAGGTCGGAGGATGTGAAGAAGTCATGGTGATGATGTCATATGTGGTTGTGAATGAATGAGAAACTGATGTGAATGGTTTGCCATATTACAGCCTCCTGACCATAAGTGTGTTTGTAAGGTGTGATTGTTCTGTGCGACTGAGCAACACTCATGTTGGGAGAGCATGGGAAATGGGGCATCATTTAGCTATAGTATCCCAGTAATGTTGAATCAAGGAAGATCTAGTAGGGGACACCTGGTAGGTCATTCCAGGAGAAGGATAATCTCCAGTTTAGTGGTGGTTTCATCTTCTGATTTGGCAATCTCAACCTGAAGACAATGGCTGGAATGTTTGTGTACTTGCCATTAGGGTACTGCTGGTAAATGCCAGATCTAGTATCAATAAGGCCACATACAGTCATGATTTTGTGGTGGATTAACAGGCAGCCTTAGCATATATCTGAAATCTGCCTGGCTAGGTTTTGGATTCTTCATCAGCTTTGAGGCCAATGCTGGGCAGGAGAGTGATTCTGATCTATCAGGACACTTATCTGTGGTTAGCATGCAATTTAGTGAGCTGTTTCAACTATGGGAGATTGAATGTGCTTATGTTGGG
The DNA here is from genome assembly GCA_027560375.1 of Imantodes cenchoa. Classification (NCBI taxonomy): domain Eukaryota; kingdom Metazoa; phylum Chordata; class Lepidosauria; order Squamata; family Dipsadidae; genus Imantodes; species Imantodes cenchoa. The sequence goes on along the minus strand of JANHGD010007514.1, from coordinate 44,824 downwards.
CCCTAAAGACAAGTAGGGATCCTCTTAGCGTACTGGCTGCCTACAGCCTGGTTAGGTCCCTCTTTGGACTATTGTTGGAATACCTTGCCTTTTAGTGTTGAGCATATACATAGACATAGACATCTGCATGCCTCACATTAAGTCCCATTCTGCAATGTATGATTCCTCTGCAACCGATGCAAATGATCCAGAAAAAATCTTGCAATTGTACTTGAATACCTCCTTCTATTCTATTAGATTGGCTTCAGACACATAGTCTGCTATTAACTGGGGAAAAGGGACATTTTTTCCCTCTCTCAAAAATGCCAACAGCATCATATGCAAACATGGACTTCTTTCTCTCCTTTCTGCACCACTGCTTGAACCTTCTTCCGTGCAAGTAAATTATGCAGACCTGGATGATATTTTAGAGGAAGAAGAAGCAATTACCCTGTCTCCTAACTGGGCATGTGACTGTACTATAAACTTAACACATAGAGTTCAAATCCCAGCTAAAAGACTGTATCTTATATTTACTCAAGAATTAGCAGCTTTCAAGGAATTCTAGACAGCAATTTGAATAAAGGATTAATTCATTCTTTTTTTTTTCTTTAAGACATATAATCTTTTTTGGAGTTCTCGTCTGATTATGAACAGGTATTAAAATTCTGTGACTAGGAAGAGCCAATATTCTGATGGTAGGGTAGGAAATGTTTTCCTGTGAGTTGAAACTTGGTTGTTGAATACAATTAAAGGGTATATGTTGAAAGTAAAGCCTGAAAAAATAAATGGAATGCTTAGCAAATGGTTCACTGTTGAACAGGAGTAAGACAAGGAAATGTGATGATAATTTAATTAATTTAGGGATAATATATATTAAACTACTTTGTGGTACCATTTTATTAGTGGTATTGATGTCTTATATGTACTGGTCAGGGTGGGTTCCACTTACCTTCCCTACTGGTTCGCATTGCGATGGTTTTTTGCAAGCTGCGGTGACCGGAGGATCGGTTCAAGAGCATGGATTGCCGGTCGTCGCTTCCGGTTTGGTGAGCGGCAGTAAATTTCCGCTACCAGTTCTAAAGAACCAGTCCGAACTGGCAGCAACCCACCACTGGTACTGGTGTAGATGGAAAATGCTATTTGTTAGTGAGAATCCAAAGGATTTGCAGTATATGTTAGATACACTGTATGATGCAACGAGAAGTACAGATCTGAAAATCTGGGGAAAAAAATCAAAGATCATAATTGTGTTTGATAAGGAAAACAGAAGATTTGTAATTATACATATATGGGAAAAAATTAAAGGAAGTAATTAAATTTGTGTTTATTGTTATAACATTTAGTGTAGATGGGAAAAATGGATGGAATTTTTAAAAGAAATGCAGATACTACTACAAAGGTAACAGGCAGTATGTTGTAAGAAATGATGCTGAAAGTTGAAAATAGCAGTGTTTAAATGCCCACTTTGTATGGATGTATGGAAGAGTTTCATACAAAGAAAATAAACAAGGGTTGAATTGTAGAACAAATGTATGAACAAAAATTGAATGGGTTAAGAGATAGTCTTAAGTTTTCAATGAAGTCAATGTGGGAGATATAAACTAAAGGTTTATATAAATATAAAGGGGTGTGTGTCTGTGTGTATATTTTTAAGTATTAAAAAATAAAAAGAACAGAGGGATTAGGAATCATATGATTCATCATGCCTTCCTGCATGAGCATGTCTCATGAGAGGAAATAAGTTTTAGGATGAGAAAAATGAACTTGCATCACCAGATTGAAAGAGATGCTGAACATACTGAATGTCAACAACAGATGGATGTTCTGTATTGAAGTTACATGAAAATTGACGGCTTTTCTGCATAAACTAGGCGTTCAACATGAAGGTTAATGTTTTTACATTTCATCCCATTTCCACCAGCAGTTATGCTGTTTCTCTCAAGGTTTTTGGGGATTTTTTGTTATGGTTGCTTTCATAGTATTCTATATGTGTGACCCAATGATTTTGCTATCAGTGTAGTAGGCAGAAGTGGGTTTCTCCTGGTTTGGACCGGTTCACCCGAACCGGTAGCGACCTGCTGGTGACATAATGATGATGTCACGAAACCGGTACGGTTGGTACTGGTCCATGGGCGCAGCCATTTTTTTAAAATTAATTTTTAAAATTTTTAATTTTTTTTTCTTTTGAACATGCGCAGAAGCTGAGTTTTTGGCACTGTGCATGTGGTCACCATCTTGTTTTCGGCTTTTGGGGGGATTATCTTTTTAGTTTCTGGCACTGCGCATGTGTGTGCATGCAAAACGTGTGAGCGCCCATGAGGCGCGGCCACATGTCGTGGGATGAAGCAAACCGGTAGTGAAGTAAGTTAGAACCCACCCCTGGTAGTAGGGTATAAAGTTGGAAGACTAGCATTAGCATTTATACTTATATACTGCTTCACAGTGCTTTATAGCCATCTCCAAGTGGTTTACAGAGTCAGCATATTTCTCCCTGGATCCTCATTTCGCCAGCCTCAGAAGGATGGAAGGCTGAGTCAACCTTGAACCAGTGAGGATCAAACTCCTGGCAGTGAGCTGAATTAGTCTGCAACACTGCATTCCAACCCCTGTGCCACCATGACTTCTCATCATGGCCTATCATATTCTGCTATTTCATGATACTTATTGTCTGCACACAGTTGTCAAGAATAGTTCTTAAGTTTATCAAAAGTACGACCTTAACAGATACGTACTTTGGCAAGAAATTATGACTGCCTAATCAGTCACGTAGATCTCAAAGTGTTTCCTCTTCGCTCTGATATTATTATTTAGCAGATATTGTGACTACCTTTATTTGGCTGTTGCTATGTGGTATATTTTTTATTGGTATTTCTTATTATTGATTTAAATAGTCTTCAGGTACTCTGAAGATACTTGATTCTCCTCAATTTCTCATTCAATTCCTTTTTAATTAATTTTCTTCCCAATTTCTATCTTAAAATAAGTTGTGACTATTATTTATATATATGCTGAAATCTATCAAAACCACATCTTTCATTATGCAATGAATAATACATAATAATATTTCTAAACTTTCCTTCTGTTTGGTACCAAGATTAACTTTTTTTTTCAGAACTGAGTTTTATCTTTGTAATAATTTCATCAAACATACACAACCTTTATGAAGTAGCTGGAATTAGCCAGTTACTGTATTTTCCCCATTTGAAAATGATCTTCAGAATTTTAGGTATGAAGCAAAAATATATCGCTGTACTAAATTATTTCCATACTAACTGCTTTTGTGATTTTAAGACTCTGGGCCACTTCTGAAATACCTTTATTTTATACAGATGTTATCACCACAGGTATGCATATGTTACAGGTTCTTTTAATTTTATCAAATTTTTGATATATCAATTCTATATTGTGTTCCTTTTTAGTAGTTCAGTTTTTAGACTGAACTACTAAAAACAGCAGATTTCCTAAATCTGCTGTTCTTTTTCAGATATCTTTATTGTATATAGTTTTCATTTAAACCTTTGTCTATAAATAACTACTATTTAGTATTGTAGTCTGATGCTAACCTTCTTAACATTTAAACTCAACAGTTTGATTTTCATATATTTCAAGCGGTTTCAAATGCCCATTTTTTGTACATTCCCTGACTACACTAATAATTCTCAGAGTAGCAAATCTAAATCTTTCTTTATGCTAATTTCAATATCCACACATATACAAATTGCATTCTTGATTTTTATCAATAAAAGAATTTTAACATTCTCCCCATATTAGACAGATTTCTCCCAAACTTCTGATTTCTATTTTTATCTATCGCATTCATCAACCCTGGCTTTGGATTTTTGGCCCCTCAGGTTGCAGGGATATGTCATCTTTGATACTCTCTCAGTTTGTACTTTCTCAGAGAGTTTGTTTGCAATTTGGGGGTTCTCCTGGACTTGTGGTTGCTGCTTATTTAGCAGCTGGCAGCTATAGCTAGGAATGGGTCTGGCCTTGGAAGCAACCCAGGAGCGACCTACCATGGCACTCATGGCCATATGCCAGATTATACCAGGCCTGATTTGGTTCATTAGTCACACACCAGATATGATTTTCTTGTTGGAACAATGGCAATGGAGATTTAACATTATCCTCCCTGTCGTGGCCAGATTGTGCCCTTGTATCCTTGAGATTTTCTTAATGACATCCCCTTCCACATGGAGGCTTGGCCCATTTATATGATCTGCCCCAGTGATTGATGGGCCCAAATGATTCTCAGAGGGAACTGAGGGAAATCCCAGGGGTTTTGCTACACGGTTCTGCTGAAGCCTTGTAATGTCTTGGAATCAAAGGGCAGCCAGGGCTGTGGAAGTGATCATTCCTTTGTGGCCTCTTTCGACCCATCACTCCTGACTTTCCCCAAGGTTCATAAAGGAGTTGCAGATTCTGAAAAGGGTGATAAGAGACCTACAGCATCACTGAAGAAAAACTAAGGATGACTTCAACTGGACATGATTTAGAACTGCTATCAAGACCTATCTCATAGGTCTAAAATGGCCTTATTTCTCTGCCCTTATTGCATGTGCAGTTTGTTGCCCCCACAGCCATGGGACAGGAGAGCTCAGATGATCGTCTTCATGGCCATGCAAAGGAATTTGCTCAACCTGATGGACAAAATCACTCGGATTCGTTCCCTGCTAAGCGCAGTGCTGGTCCATTGAGATGCCTGGAGAAAGATCTTGCCCAGTTATTTGGGAACAGTTTGATCCTGTTGGACAGAGTCCTCAATGTTGTCAGTACAAACTTCTAAGAACACGACCTTGTAGACGACCCTCATGCTGTCAAGGACCTTGGAGTACTCATATCTAATGACCTAAGTGCCAGAGCCC
>JANHGD010007513.1:40998-52999 GCA_027560375.1 Imantodes cenchoa | reverse complement strand
ACTTTTAGTTTTCATCAAAAAATAACTATTACTGAGCACAGATTTGCTTAATGGCCACCACTAAAAAGGTTGTAAAGTCAGGTGCAGTCCTGTAGTGATCTACTTAATGTCCACTATTATGCGTGACTTTAATTCTGGGCTTTAATACAGTTATAAGTTGAGAATGGTATCTGTATCCTGAAAGGTTGAAAGGCTCTTGACTGTTTCCCACTTCATAAACACTACTTCTGCTGTTAATTTTCATGATAAAATAAAAACGTTTTAAAAGATAAAAAAGAATACAACCATACAAAATATACAGACAGTATAAATTTTAAAAAAATTATTTGCATAATTAAATTACACTAATTAATTTTATTAACTTGACAAGTATTTTAAGTTAATAAAAATACCGATCTAGAAAAGACAAATATTCTTAAAATGAAGGCGCTGCAATTGCCCTTTTCCTCCTTGGAATTATTGTAGATGTCTGAATATTTAATGAATAAAGGTATTCATTAAATACCTCTAATTAATATTTAAAGGTATTAAATTACTGAAGTATATGGTAGCCTGAGAAGAAAGTATCTCTGTTCTCTGTGGAATAGTAGCAAAATCTGACCTTTGGGGGAAAAAAGCCTTGCATAACCATACAGCTCAAACCTTGCTTAATAAACCATAATAATATCCAGTCTTAACTCCCAAAGCAATTGCATATTGATATTAATCTGAGTATCAGCCATGCAAAATAGTAGTTCATTGAATATTCATGCTTGAGCTGGAGTGGATTATGTTCCATTCAGGTTATCTGTACTGGTCATGCATATTTAGGAAATAGCAACAATATCTGGACAAGAAGAACAGGCAACAATGAAGATAGATGTAATATGGTAGAATAATGGAGGTAGCTTGGTATGAATCAGTGTCATTAAATGTGGGTTATACTAGTTTCTGGCTTAGTAAGAGAGCTAGTTCCTTCTCTGACACTGATTATGCAATAACAGCGATAGGCAATTTGGGCTAGTGTTCATATAATTATGAATAGCTATTTCCCATCTAATAGCTCTCAGACTTGCTGGATTTTTTCTTCCCTAATTTTTTAGCCATGGCAATGTCTGGCTGAGAATTTTGGGAAATGTAGTTCATGAATATGGAGGGCATCATATTGAGGCAGTGTGTGCCAGAAATCAAAGCAAAGATTTCTTATGTGGTCTGCTGGGACAAATGATGATGATGTATGAATATCATTCATTTTATCCACCAAACAGAAGATATAAATAAGAAATGAGCTTGGATTATTTCCAGTTTGTTACACACAACCCAATGGAAGTCAGAGTAATCAATGCATTGGAGGTAAAGGTGCAAAAAAGTGCAGACAGTATTCTTAACCTACTTTTACCTTAAAAAAATATGAAAAATACATAAAATAGGAAACACATGACTAAACTAAAGCAGGGCATAGTGCAAACAGAAGTTATATTCTGTTAACATGCAAGAACATTTTGTCTTGAAATAAGTAGGCTGGCATTCAATGCCAGTTCACAGAACACACTAATGATTATAAATAACAGTGCATCTTGAAAATCTGGTTAAAAAGGAGCCAGGCTCAGTTATTCATTCTTAATGGCCTAGAGACATTACTCTTCTCAAATCGTGTAGGATTTCCCACATAAAGTCTCCATCTGTTCAGTCCCACCCAGGAAAGTATAAACATTCATATTCATAAAGATCTACAAATTTGTGCAAGAACATGGTATGGATGAGATGTGGGTCCCATCTAGGAATGGTTAGGAATACTGGAAGCTGGAGCTCCTCTGCAGATCTCTGCCATGGGATTGTGGCTGTAGTGCTTGTGAATTTCGAAATAGTTGGGGGGAGGCTAAAGTTCATCCTTGGTGCTTGTAAGATGTTGCAACTGATGACTGGATATCTTTGTACTTTTCAACAGCTGGTTGTGGGATTGCATAGCGCCACTCTTTCGTTCATCTTGAGACTTCACAGCTGCATGTTCAATACGCTCCGCTGCTACTCTGTGATGCTGAAGCTTTTCACTTCCCACAAGCCCTTGCTTTCTCATGTACCCTTGCTGGCAGAAGGGAGGCAGCCTCGTGTGTGTGAAGGCAAACAGAAAGCAGGACTCTGTACAAACAGAGGGAAAAATTGATCTCCATCACATGTGTTATAGATCAGTGGTCCCCAACCCCTGGGCCGCGGACCGGTACCGGTCCGTGGATCAATTGGTACCGGGCCGCACAAGAAATAATTAAATAATTTTAAAAACCCAAAAACCCAAAATCTCGCACGGGCGAGATGAGGGGACGCTCGCCTATGCGAGATTTTGGCTTTTTTTTGCTTCCGCGCATGCGTAGAAGCAAAAAACTGCCAAAATCTCACGTGGGTGAGAGTTCCCTTGAGAGATTTTGCTTCTGCGCATGCGCAGAAAGCAAAACTTCATGCAAGGACGCGCCTGCAGTAAGGTGCTGCGCGCGGAACCCACCCCACCGGTCCACGGAGATAAAAAGGTTGGGGACCACTGATCTACAACCATATAATGTCCGTGCTTATAGCAGTGTAATTTTTACACCCTGTGACTTAGCGGTGGGCATATTGCTTTGCTGTTGGGACATAAAAACAATTCATTTTTAACCTACACAATTCAAAATGTTTACAACCTGAATTGTGTAGATTAGAAATGAATAGTTTTGCATGGTTTTAATATTTTTTTCCAATTTTTATACAGGGGTTTCCTAAGATCTGAAAATTATTTTAAGGCTTTCTCTAAGTTAAAAAGGTTGAGAAAGGCTACTCTATGCCATAAACTATTTATATTTGTTGAAATACCGCTATTAGCTCTCATTGTTGCTTCTCATTTTCAATTCTTTTTGATAATTAAAATTATTCTAAATAATTTATATAATTATATTTATTATAAAATTATAGATGAACTACAGTTTTATAATTAAAATAAGATTTCTTATAAGTTAATGCATTATTATGCATAATTATTTTTATTTAGTAAATAGATAAACTAAATGTAAATTGTATTATATAAATATATATACTAAATGCAGTGTTTTCTTATATTATAAAACCATAGAGTTAAATAAATGTATACATCTAACTAGTAACTGTTAAATTATAGAAATATGATATTTTTTGTGTTTTTTTAGTTGTAGAACAGCTGTATGCCTTACAGTGGATTGAAGAATTAGCAAACCCATCTGATCTGCTACTTGAATTTCTTCATAATACTGAAATAATGAAAATTTCACCTGAAAATTTCTATCTACTCAATAATATTTCCCATCTTTTACAAATATTGTTCAATAGGTAAGTATTGAAGGGAAAATACGTATTTCTCATAAGGCTTTTATTAGAAAATAACTTTATTTTTTCATTATAAATGTACATAATGCCTTTATATAAACAATTCTCACCTAAAATAAATACAAATGATTTTATTGTACTCATATATAAATCATGTTAATCTCAGAAATTTTGCATTCTTTGTAGATCAAAAGAGAGTGGACGACTTTGGGCTTTAACAATGGCTAAATTGATAAATACAAAAAACTTTGCACCCTGTGAGATTAAAGCACTTTTTGAATCATCTGAGAGGTATGATCGATAATAAACTGGGAGTATGTGGGAACTATAATTTCTTGTCCTACTATTACAGTGATTAAATCAAGACAGGAAAAATGGCTGTATAGAATGTCTTCCATTGCAAACAGAGATAATGTTGCCATTACCATTATTGGTCTCAAACAGAAGAAACTTTGTCCTTTTCTGTAGAGCTGAAAATGTGTATGTACTGAATGTATATGTGTGTTTTTATATATTCGTATGTGTATATACACACATATATATAGTATAATAATAGTTGTCTATTACATCTGAATCTTTTATTAATAGCCAACAGTAACACACACACCTTCAATTCTCGAATAGCTTTTTATTCTATATTACTTAACATTTCTAACCCTAGTTCCATGACTGTTTCAAATAAATGGTGCAGCTGTCCAAAATGTCTTACTTTCTTGAAATTACATGTGTTTTGTTACTCATAGAGTTGTGCATATAACAATCTCCTAATTTTTGTAATTTTTTAATCAATGCAAAAAGAGTTTTATATTGATTCCCTAATTTTCTTTTTCCCCATGAACAGCTTTTTCCCGTTAACTGAAGGAAACCTGCATACACTTCAGTGCCTGTCTTCAGTTTTATCTGAAGAAGATAAGGAAGAACTTGTCATTAGGTTCACAGCTAAACTAATGACATGTAATGGAACTGATCTCTTCGGTACTGAGGGTCAGTGTCTTAAATACTTTCTCCAATGCTACATTGAGTTGGAAGTGGTAGGATGTTTAGTGCACACAATCACATATTTATTTGCAATTGATAATTGCAAAACTATTTTAGTGGATCTTGTTACTTTACTAGAATTGTCAGTATTCAGTTCTGATCACGAAACACTTTTCTTTTTGTTTTCTTATTATACTCCAAAGACATTTAATAACTTTTATTAAACTGATATTTCACACAATTCAGGATCATTTGGATATCTTGGCATTTTAAATTCGTGCTTGAATACTCAAGATACTGATTATGGAGAACTAATGGCTGGAATATTGAAGGTCATCGTATCTTGGCGCAGTGATTATGAAGATAGTTTTCTTTTCAGCTGGTGAATTATTTAACTATCTTACTTTTCAAAAATAATTCATAGAATAACTAAAATAGGTTTGCTTGCATTATAATAGTTGAATTTTATTTATTTCAATCTATGATTTTAGTCCAATAATTGCAAGCTTGTCTTGTATCAGCTTTGTCAAACTGGTCCTCTATAGATATTCTAGCATTTAAATGCATTTTGTTTTAGAACAGACACCATGTGTGTAACAGGAATAACGGTGCATCTTAATACACTCTTATTGTTCACAGATTATAACGAGTGTTACACTTTAAAAAACCTTCTAGAATCAATTATTTCATTAAATGTATTCAATTTTTTTTATTGAAAGCTGACATTGTGAGACAAAAGAACTTAATTTCAGTATATACTTTTGTGCTTTGAGAACGTTATTTTTACCAAAGTGAGATAGCTTAATATACCTCTGTCCATAAATCAGGTACTGTTTGTGGAGTTCTTGGTGTTCTCTAAGCTTGATTGGTTGCTTGTAGATGTTTCATTACCCAATCAGGTAACATGTTTTTTGGGGGGTCAGGTATTGAAACATCTGCAAGCGAACAACTAAACTCAGAGAGTACCAAGAATTCCACAGTGCAGTGCTGAGCTGCAGATAATTTTTTCTATTGGAAATAAGTTTTTGTTGTTTGCATTCTTGTTTGTTTTGAACTTTCTCACCTGAATATTTTCTTTAGTAAATGAAATCTTGATAGAAGAAAAATTGGAGGTGTTGGTTTTATTGTAATACAAACATTTGTCTTGCCCTTTCATTTTAGTTTAGCTTCTGAACATTTTCTTCATTTTTTGCCCCAGCAATCTACAAGAAACAAATCCACAGCTGCTTGGTTTAAATATAGAAATGATCCGTTTCATTTCTCTGTTGCTGAAGAAGCCCGCCTCCTTATTGGAGAGTGAATGGGATTTTGTCATGTGCTCCATGCTAGCATGGTTAGAAGTAAGTAAAAAACATAAAAAGAATGATATAACTTCTGGATTTAAAGAATTTCACATTCGTACATTTTTTGGAAATGTAAAATATGATGAAAAAGCTTATGTAAACCAGTAAGTTTATTACATGATCAATATTCTATGATTCTGGTTAAAAAATATAAAGTGGCTAAAAGCGTATTTGTGTATATTGTTTAAAGAGTAATCTGTTAGCTACTAGAATCTACTCTGGAGCACAAATCAAACCATTTTGATTTGTTATAAAATAGTAGGGTTTTTTAATGTATGGCTGAAGAGTTATGTAAGAAATATTATTTGATGTGACATGTTTTAAAATTTGCTATGAAAAAGAATAATTTAATTTAATTGTTTGCAGACAACCTGTGAAAACCCAGAAGTCTTTCCTGCCGCACAGGTACAAGTCTTTGCTTCTGTTAGCTGTGACCTAAGTGCTTCTCTAAGTGCATACTTCCAGGCAGCAACTCCTGAAATTGTGGAAAAATTTCCAGAAAACCTCATGTCTGAATGGCGGGACTTCTTTTCAGAAGGCATTCATAGCTTGCTTCTGCCTCTGCTGGCCAAAATCACCAGTAAGTCTGTGACGAAGGGTAAATATACAGACAGGCAATGTAAAACCATAACATAAAAATACTTTTGACAGGCTATTTAACACTCCAGGTTTTTGTTAGTAAACTTTAGATTGTAATATTGGCAGTATAAAATATGTAGGTATATTTTGTGGTTTCCAGGATGATATAAAGAAAAAATCTGCACATCATTGCAAGATATTGCTTTTCCTTCATAATTTCCATTCTACCATGTTTTTTCAGAATTCTTTGAATGCATTTCAATTTTTCTATTTCACTGGTGGCATCATGTAAAGCTATCATTTTGAAAGTACGACTGAATATTATGTATGGCACTTTAGATGAAAATAATTCTTTATAACTGCTACTTGAATATTTGTTATAATAATTTCAGGCTGTGAATTATCTTGTATCTTCTATACAGGAAAAGAACAAGATGTAATGGAAACATCATTTCAGATCTCCATGTTGAAATCTTTGGGTAGAGCTTTAACATATATATCAAAGGATCAGTTACTGAACCACAAGCTTCCTGCCAAATTTGTTGCTGGTCAGAAAACAAATCTCCCTGACAATCTACAGACTTTGTTAAATACTTTTTCTCCATTATTACTCTTCAGAGCTAGGCCTGTTCAAATAACAGTGTACCATATGCTAAACAAGTAAGTTATTTCCAATTTCCTTAGAGCATGCTGTGATTTAGTTCCATTTTAAATTTTATCAGTATAAGAAATACTTTAAAGCTAGGGAATATAGAACTACTATTCTATACCACAGTACAAAAATATGATACCTTTTCTATAAACTAATAATTTCTTAATCAACCCAGGCTTTGCTTTCAGTGGAAGATAACAGTAGTAGTGATTATAATCTCAGGCCTATATAGTTCAGAATTTTTGTGAGCTAGATAGGGTAGTGCAGTATAGAGATATTTACTACCGTAGCCTTTTGAGCTCCCTTTAATAAATTCTTCATGGATATGGCATGTATAAGAATCTGCTGGAGGAGGGAGCAAAATTAAAATCTAGTTCATTGTACTGCGAAAGTACTCTATGATTCATTGCTGTATTCTAGATATGTACAATATGAATCTTATAGGCACCAGTGTGACTCAGTTAATCATCTGGGCCATTGGGTTCCTTAATCTGCCTGACTTATTTTTCATTCAATAAGAATCTGGCATTCTTCAAAGCCAAACATAAGCACCTAATCTAATTTACATCAGCAAATACATCTTTCTGCCTCATAGAAATCCCTCACCCCCCTGGAATGTAAATAGTATCTAAAATGACTGCTGAATTGGTATAGTTTGTGACTGGCCCTGCTCAACAAGGCAGCTATTTAATAATAAACCAACTCTGTCACTGTAGCCTTTTAGTGACTGGGTCTATCGTATACCAAAAATTAATATTTTAATATGAAATCATTTTATTATGATTACTTCTCAAAGTCAGATAAATATTTATGCTATAAAAATATAAATGGGTTCTTCTCATTTCTTTATTTCATATTCTAGGTTAATGTCTGATTTACCTACATTTGACAACGTGGATCTCAGATCTTATGGTGATGAAGAAGAGGAACTATTATTGTATGTTTCGTTTTATATTTACGATGATTTATAGAGTTGCTTGTTTGGGTGACTTTGGGCCAGTCACTTTTTGTTAGCCAAGCCCATTCATAAGGTTGTTGTTGTGGGGAAAATAGGAGAAGTAAGGTGTGTTGGATATGTTCACCACCTTGAGTTATTTGTAAAAATGATAAAGGTGAGATACAAATAAATACATAAATAGTTTTAGTTATTTGCCTTGAGTTTTTTATAAAAATAATAAAGGTAAAATACAGATAAACACAGTGTTTCCCCAAAAATAAGACCGGGTCTTATTTTCTTTTGGGCCTCCAAATAAGTACCAGGACTTATTTTCGGGGATGACTAATTTTTTTCCATGTACAGGAGGGCCACTTCTGCTTGCTCTCAGGGGGGCAGGAGGCCATGTGGTGCACTAGTGCCACTGCCATGAGGCAGGGTGGTGGAGCTGCCTCACATGCCCCGCACTAGATTACCTCAGGGCCCCTCCAGCCAGGCCACCCATTCCCCGGCTCCTGCCTTGCCTTGCAGACGGCACCTGCCTCGCCTTGCAGACCCATCCAGCAAGACCCTGTCTGGCCACCAGCCCACTTCTGCTTGCTTGAGGCCACAACGGAGCAGGAAGCCGAGCATTATACCAGTGCCATGACCATGAGGCAAGGTGGGGGTGAAGCTGCTATAGGCGCTATGCACTGGCTTACCTCAGGGACCCTGCAGCCAGGCCATCCATACCCTGAAATGCCTCACCTTGCAGCCACGGCACCAACACCAGCACACCACTTTGCCTCCTACTCCGTTACAGGTGTGAACAAGCAGAAGACGTGGGCCTGTGGCCATGCGGGCTCCTGCTGCACATGGCTATTGATGCTGCTGCTGTGCGGCAGGTGTTGGAGTGTGGATGGCCTAGCTGCGGAGGTCCTGAGGTAAGCTAGTGCGAGGTGCGTGAGGCAGCTCCACACACCCTCTGCCTCGTGGCCACAGCACTGTAAGCAACCAGATGGAATGGGTGGCTGGGCAGCTGTGCAGGCTCTTAAACAGGGCTTATTTTGGGGATAGGGTTTATATGCACATGTAAAAAAACACGCTAAGGCTTATTTTGGGGATAGGGCTTATTTTCGGGGAAATGGCAGTTTCAATCACTTGCCATGTTTTTGCCACAGTGCTGCTTTTTTTTAAAGAAACAAAAGTAGGATAGTTTTTAATATCAGAGGTTAGAAATCAGTGTAGTAGGGTAAAACAAATATTTTAGCAATGATGAGTTTTATATATATGAAAAATCATAACTTTAAACATTTTGTAAATGATGTTTATGTAAATATTGTAAATTCCTGTTACCAAATTCCAGTATAGACCATGAACTCAAGTTTCTGAACATGAATTTAAATCAGATTGAGATTTTTGAAGACTAATTCTATTTAGTTTACTTATTAAAAAGGTATGCAATAATCAGTTTGATCACTTATATTCTAAGAGTACTAGCTCTCTTTTTCTTTAGGTTGGAGGAAATTGTTAGTCATAGTCACTAGAGACAAAATATTTTATTTGGAAAGAGATATGAGATAAAATAAGACTTCCTTACACTAATGCATTTTGGGAACTTCCTGTTGGATGTCTGCACAAGTATGTGCTGTGGAGGAAGATATACGAGCTTTTAAACTCATAAATGAAAAGCTGTATGTGTGAGAATTATATTAATCTGAATATGGATGCCATGGATGGCCAAGGATTGAAAAGAATACAGTAAAATACTATGTCATGAAAGTTACTCCTACTATTGCTGAATCTATTTTAGGCAATAAGGCTCTCTTAATGTATGTGTGTGTATTTCCTCCCTTTACTTTATTTAGGTCCCCACCAGCGGCACTTATGACTGTTCTTACCACTCAGGAAGATTTACTAGAAAACATCCTAGAATGCATTCCAGTTGGAGAATTTGCAGAAATTCAGCCAATGAGTGATGAGTTTTGCCTTATTTTAGGATATCTTCTTACCTGGAAATTAATTCTGTCTTTCTTCAAAGGAGCTTCTTCCCAGGTAAAATTATTTATTTTCCAGCTACCACCCTATGAACCCTTCAGGTAGCAAGTCACTTCAGAGTGCTGACCTGTGTACATAAACATTTTACTATTAGCAATAGAAATAAATTCATTGCAGGTTGTTTGGTCAGGAATTGGGAACTAGGAATTTAAAATCAAAAGTATTCTCATGTCTAGCCCTAAGAGCATGGAAGAAAATTATTCCACACCTAGCAATAGAAAAGCAATATTGAGTTCCCGGGACTATTTTTTATTATGGCTTTGTTGTTAATAATGAAATGTAAACTATTTGGTAGACAAATAAGATGAAATAAAAAAAAATTGATAGGCAAATTTTAAAATAAGATTTGATAGTCATTCAGTCATTGTCTGTAAACACGACACATAATCTTAGAAGATATAAAAGTATGTTGGTATATTATATATGGATGTACAGTTTATCCATCATCTGTACTCATGCTAGCACCTGATAATTTTACCTGTTGTTATCAGGAATAAAATGCTACCAATGTTCTCTAGTATGATGTAGTGCTTTTTGCATGGGCCTTTCTACAGGGGCCACAAGGGCTCACTAGATGCTGAAAATAGAAATCAAATAAAATTAAAACACACTTTTAAGTGAACTTTCTCTATTCCATTTACTTCATGGCCAATTGATTGCAAGGGCTTTGGGGTCATTTTCCAGTAAGAATTCTTATTTTATTAAAATGTTTCATAATTCATGGGAAGTATTTTACATGTTATTTTTCCTCCAGCTTCGAGCTCTTTATTCACAATACCTTCGAAGAACTAAGAGTTTGAATAAACTGTTATATCACTTGTTCAGGCTTATGCCAGAAAACCCAACTTTTCCTGGATCAATATCAGAACTTTCAAATAAAGATGTAAAAACATATTTTACTGAAGAGCTTGATTTAAACATCAAAGGCAAGTCAAAATATTCTTAATTTTTCTGTATTTCATTAACATTTTTTTTTTGTTAGGACTCCTCTAGGGTAGTCATTGTCCTCTAAAATGTTGTCCTATGTTCAGGTGGTTTAAGAACAAATACCTCCTAAAATATCCTTATTTTATATTGCATTAATAATTAGAACAAAATGGTTGACAATCTATGCTGAATAGGTCCCAGTTAAAGTGGTTTCTTTGACTTGCCAATTCATGCAATGTTTTCATAGATTTTTTTGCCCTTTGAAATTCCAAGCTGAAAAAATTTCTGCATGCTTCAATATGGTCATCATCCCATGTTCAAAGAGAACTCTGGCATGATTGCCAAAACAGTGAATGATTGTGAGGCATTTAACTGCCTCTAACCTAGGAAGTCAGAATTCGTAATATGTGCAGTAACAGGATAATACCTCTAAATGTGTTGGAATTCTCAGAATTTCCAGTCAGCATGGCCATGAGGATACAGATACCATTTTGAGAAGAAGAAGACAATTTTCTGTCATGCAAAACAGGTGTGACATATAGGCAGCTTGGAATTAAAATAATTTTGAAAGCAATTCTCTATCCATAGCGTAGAATAAGCCCTAGTGAATTTTGTCATTCAAGTAAGAATGTATACTGTTAAACTCACATTACTAAGAAATTGAAATACTGTAACTGAAAGCATGAAACTCCAGCACTTGTTAAATTGGCTTTATTTCTGTATTTTTCCCATTTGTCCTATAGACACACTAGCAATGTCCTCACACATTCCACATTTGGCTTGCACTGTCTATTGTATGACCTTAAAAGATTTGCCAGCTATGGTTCGTCTTTGGTGGAACAGCTGTGAGAAGCGAGTCTTCAACATTGTAGATAAATTTACAAGCAAATATGTTAGCGGTATACTGTCTTCCCAAGAAATATCTTCTGTACAGACCAGTACCCAGTTGTTTAACGGCATGACGGTTTGTATCATTATCTTTTTATCTCAGTTTGTATGTGTTAGTGTGCATTTCATTGTGTAGTATATTTTATTAAATGGTGATACAACTGTTTTCTGAGAGTTGATTGGAAGCACTGAGGTGATCTTAGGGCTGCTCTCAAAAAATGCTGTGAAATCTGCAATCTAAGCATTCTTCTATGAAGCATTTCTGTTCTAAGAAGTACCTAAGTTGTTTACATTATTAAATGGAAAAAAATGCCTTAGAACAGCAGTCCCCAAACTTGTTGGCACCGGGGACGTTTT
>JANHGD010007513.1:30444-40898 GCA_027560375.1 Imantodes cenchoa | reverse complement strand
AAAAATTGTCTTCCACGGACCGGGGGAGGGGGGATAGTTTCACACACAAATTTTGCATGCACAGATGAAGCTTCATTCACTTGCCCGCTGCTTGTGTGGCCTGATTCCTAACAGGTTGTGGACCGGTACTAGTGTGCAGTTTGAGGATTGGGGACCTCTGCCTTAGAATATATGCAGAAACCTAGCTATTGCTGGGTAGTGCCTGTCCCTCAAATAATGGCTTATCTTGTAGAAACAAATTCCAGATGACAGTACAATTCTACAGGTACCTACAGTATTTGGGATTATATGGTATATGCTCTATTAAATATCTAGATGCAACTAAAATAAAGCAAAAAAAGTTTATTAGTTGGAGTCTACATTTATTTATTAGAAATATGAACTTATGATTATGAAGCATGAATTGTGCTGCAATTTTTCTTCACAGAAAAATTAAGCTCATTCATAAAAATACAGAACATTGTTTTTAAATATAGTATAAATATATTCAATATAATATTTACATAAGTATCTAAGCATCTTCTACCTTGTAAATGTAAGAATATAAATGTTAGACTTTATCATTTGTATAGATTTGTGTTCTAAACAGTCTTAATATTAGACTGAGTTTATTAATTAAAATATTGAATAGTGCATACAGGTAGTCCTTGACTTATGACCACAATTGAGCCCCAAATTTTTGTTACTAAGTGAAACATTTATTAAGTGCGTTTTGCCCCATTTTACAACTTTTCATGCCTCAGTTGTTAAGTGAATCACCGCAGTTAAGTTAGTAACACCATTGTTAAATGAATCTGGCTTTGCTTGTCAGGTCACAAAAGGGGATCATGTAATCCAATTGCCAAGTGCTTGAATTTTGATCACATGACCATGGGGAGAGTCAACAGTTGTGTGAAAAACTATTACAAGTCACTTTTTTCTATTGTGGAATAGAAAGCATAATTGATTATCTATTAATACTAATTCAGCCTTATTTAACCCAGTTTGAACGTCTTTAGCTGAAAAGATACTCACTGTGCTATATTATTATAAACATGGTTTTCATTGTTGTTTAAAAATAAAATTTGAAAAAAAAAATCACAGATTGTCCTCACTTAATAACCATTTATCCAGCAACTTTTCAAAGTTATGACAACACTGTATGAATGGTAAATAGGACTGGTCCTTGGAGTTACAGCCATTGCAGTGCCCTTGTAGTCATGTGATCAATATTCAGTGACTTGGCAGCACACTTTATGACCGCAGTATACATTACCGTTTGCCCTTGCCTATCTCTTCCATCTCTGCCCTTTTAGTTGTGCTGCAGTCCCACCTGCTCCTGCCAACCTTTGCTGTTTTCTTCCTCCTCCTCCTGCTGCCAAGGCATGCCCAGTCAAGGCAGGTGTTGGGTCTTGTATGGCCTCCATGAAGCTTTGTAAAGTTTTGGGAAGGCAACACAAGGGTTAACAACTGCCTCAGCTGGGCAGAAGGAAAACAGTCAGTGGCAGCGCAGGGGTAGATTTCAGGGCAACCAAAAGGACAGAGATAGGGTGGGAAATAGACAAATGGCGTTGGAGGTCAGACAGGCAGCAAAAACGAAAGGAGACCCTTGTCTAACTACTTCAACTGGAACTGCTATCACTAAAAGGTAGGATTATGTGATGGTTCACCTAATTATAATTCGCTTAATGATGGAAATTTCAGTCCCAGTTAGGGTCATTAAGCTAGGACTTGAAAGTAAACAGTAGGATTGAAACATTGTTGCTATAATAAACGGTAACATTTTTGTTTTTACAGGTAAAAGCTCGATCTACCACTCGAGAAGTCATTGCTACTTATTCAGTTGATGATATATTCATTGAACTGATCATACAGCTTCCCCCAAATTATCCTTTGGGCTCCATAGCTGTAGAGAGTGGGAAAAGGGTTGGTGTAGCAGTTCAGCAGTGGCGCAATTGGATGCTGCAGCTTAGCACTTACCTCACTCATCAGGTACTTTTTCATATAGTCTTGAATTTGGTCATATGAGTTAGACCTGCTCTAAATAACAAGTACCTGAACTACTTGAAAGGTTACCAAAATTGTCTGGGACTCAACAAGCGGTACTTGTTGGACAGTTTATAAAGCAGGTGCATTCTTCCCGGATCACTTAATTGATCTCTAGTGCTGCAACAATATCCCAGGAAAGTATATAGTAGGACAAACTGATTATTCAAAACATCAACACTACATAAAAGCCTTACTGTATATATTATATACTGCATTATGAATGTTACATGCATTTGCAGGAAATTGTAAAATATAAGATGGAAAATTGGGATTAAAAATTCACTGAATGGTGATATTGCAAAAAGCTGACATGCATTATTTTCCCAACAGAATGGAAGCATTATGGAAGGACTAGCATTGTGGAAAAACAATGTGGATAAACGATTTGAGGGCGTTGAAGACTGCATGATCTGTTTCTCAGTTATACATGGCTCCAACTACTCCCTTCCCAAAAAAGCTTGCAGAACATGCAAGAAAAAGTTCCATTCAGCCTGCCTGGTAAGTATCTTGACTAGTTATTATTTCTGAAGGAAAACAAGTCTGGAATTTATATGACTTTAATGCTATTAGTAGTCATATGAATAACTATTTTAATAAATAGCTTAATAAAAATAGCTTATTGTTAATTTTGTAAAGGGGGCTTTTAAGAAAATTCTTTAAATTGAAATGATTTGCTGTTTTCAGAGGGGCAAGAGAAGGTTTTATTTTTCAGGGTTTTTTTATACCTTCAATGTAGATTAGAGCTTCAAGGAAACCGGCTTGTGAAAAAGAGTTACTATTTCATGGAGTAGCCTAGTATTGTTGGCTACTAGGCTATTCCAGCCACCCTGAGTCCTTTGTGGAATGGGCGACATATAAATCCCAATAAATAAATAAATAAATAAATAAATTCCATGAAAATACTTCATAACAAATAGGCACTTAATATTTTTCTTAAGAAATAGATTTAAAGATGCCATAAAGTAGTCAATCTTGACTGGCTAGTGTTTAATTGTAAATAGTAAATGCTAGACTATTCTTAATATTTGCTTTTTAAATTTCTCTAGTACAAATGGTTTACATCTAGCAACAAATCCACTTGTCCTCTTTGCCGGGAGACTTTCTTCTGATATACGGTACATCTGTTTCAGCGAGCCTAAAGAAGCAATTGAAAACCATCATACTTGGACTGAGCAGTAAAACCTTAATTTCTTCCTGTGCAATAAAAAGTTCGAACTGATTGATCATTTATTAGTATTCCTTATTATCTTTGCATTAAAACATTCAGATGTCAAATGTAGAAATGGGAGACATGTAACTGTTTTTGACCTCTGTCTGTTTCGTAGTATATCCTGTCTTACATAAGCCGTTAAGGTAGAAAGATTTTTAGCAGCATTAAGAGCAATTTAATAGTTTGTTCAATTAGAGATCATGATTAGAATTGGCATTAAAGGTTCACACACTTGGGATACCCACAGATGCATCTGTGGTACTGAATTTGAGGTAGTGGCAAACAATATTGTGAACCAGTTAGTGCAACTTACAGCAGTTGCTAGTACTGTAGTAGGGACCAGTGATGTGCAAAAGATTTTGAATTTAAACATTCAAGTTTGAAACAGTTCCAGTCATATTTTAAGTATTCTGATTAATGATATTCTAAACCTGAAACAGTGTGAAATTGAAATAACTATTTCAAAGTTGAAACAGTTTTTATTTAAAACTTGCAGGTGCTTGTTCTTATTTCTACCAAGCCAATGTGGAAAACCAATAAGTATTTCAAACTTGAAACAGCAATTTTTACCTAAACTTTGCAAGCTGCAGAATATGCAACAAAAAACAAGAGAATTAACTCCATGTTAAGTTCATCATTCAGAATATCAGGTGTTAAAAAGAAGCAACTCAGGACAACAGCCACAATTGCTCTCCTAGATACCTGTATGATAGGATTGTAACAATGTTTATGCAGTATTTTACTTTTCACGTTTATAAATTTATTGTAAAAATTTTGATTTTACACATATGGAAATATTATGCATAGTTTTGAATTAAGATAATACGCTAATGTGTACTTGTTAACAACAGCTAGAATTTAATCTTAATTAAATGTAACAAATTAAATCCAAGATAGCATTTTAAAGCAAAAAGTCTACTATATGAAGAGTCCTCAGAAGCCAGCTTCAGGATTTGTAGAATTTCAGAACTGAGAGATACTCCCTCCCTGCTTGTCTGGAAATTACTTTACTGCCATTTAAACCACATTCCTGTAATATTTTAATAATTTCATCTGCAATTTAAAACAAGAGAATATCATTCAGTTTAGAAACAACAATTGACTTTATTGCTAACCTAACTGAATCTTTGGGGCCGGGATGGGGTTGGGAATGACAGTGCACTGGAGCCATTTCTATGCATTTAATTTCTATATAATAAAAATAAACTTAGGCTATTTCTTTATATCTTAATTTCCTGTGCTGGCCACAACTTTGTGCATTCAGTGCAGGTTAAATAAATTAATCTGCCCAATGTATAAATGTCAGAAAATTAGTCCCTGTGCTTCATTTCATTTTATAATTTCTCTCTACATTTGAAAGAGCATCTATGTTCTTTTGTTGATGGTGTTTAATAGCAACATAGTAATATAGATAATAAAACTCAGACCTGCATCTACTACAATCAAATTTGAAATAGAATTTTTACTCAGGACTCAAAAGATTTTACATAATTATTAAAATAATGTTGCATAACAACCACCCCAATATTTCAGAAGAAATTGAGATATGGCTACCTGGGTTATTTTCTTTAATTGTAACTAAATAAAACAATCCTCTTGCCGATAGTAAGTCTGACACAAGTGGAAAAAGTCTATCCATAACCTCTCTGCCATTTTTACCTCCAGCCCAGGCTGCCTCTATTCCATGAGTTTGTATCTAGAACAAATAAAATATGGAAAATAGAGCTGAAAGGTCATACAGAAGACAGGATATACTTGTTCAAAGTTATTTCAAAAGACAGAGAAGGAAGAATAATAATGCAAATTTCTATTGGACATTATACATGTTTAAGAATTGTTCTACAGTTCTTGTTCTGTGGGAAGATTCTTCTTCAACTGTTAGATGCTGTAACAGTAGATTTTTTTCAATGGACAGGGAGCTAGATTAGACCATCTCCAAGATATATATAGAATATGATTATATTCTATGCTTCTATGGAATTTGGATTAAGCCACAAATATCAAGAGTAGAAACAAGCAAAAGCATAAGTGAAGAATGATCATGTTCTATGTATAAGTAATTGTTTAGAAATACAAAAGTTGGGGTGTGAAAAAATAAATTTTCAACTAATTGATTTTTTTCAATACTAGTGATACTTTACAGAAGCTGTAAATGATTGATAATTGGTAAATTGTTAATTGGTATTCTTAACTCTCATAATCATACCTCAGCAGAAGGGGTTACCACATAAGGTGGGTTAAATAACAGCAAATCAACTTTTCCATGTAATCTTGGCGACAATCCTGTTACCTGAACATAAATAAAAACATTAGCATTTATGTAATGCATACGATTATGCAGGTTCATTACAAAATATATTGAAAGATACAGGTTCCTTCTTACAGATGCATAATTTAATTCAAAGAAGAAACAAGGAAGAAAGTGAAAAACAGGTATTGGAGAGATTTTACCAAGCATATAAATTTTGCAAAACATAAAATCTAATGCAAGATAATCTTATTCCCAAAAACCACTTGTCTACCAGTGCTTATTCCAGGAAAACTACAATATTAAAAATTATCTATTAAATACCAGCTTTCTGGTCTTTAAGTTTCATATTATAATTAAAATTAATCATGCAGCCTAAAAAAATGGTTTATCATACATTATATAATGGATAAAGGAGCCTGCATATAGTAACTTTTTCTATCATTCACATGCTTTAGATAGCTCTACTGCTAAAAAGTTTCATTCATTCTACATCTAAGCTAGAATACACTGAGGTACCAAGCACCACTAACATCATTCAATCTAACATACAGTAAGTCACTTGAAAACAATATCAGAGCAGCGCAGATCGCAACTTGTATTATGAAATCAGCTGTGCGGTGGCCTGTTGGCCGCCAGCCCCTCCAGTAGCCAAATCAGAGGAGACAGCAGTGGGTCAGCATCAAAGCAACCTGACAGCTCCGAGAGGGAAAAGGGAATGGAGCTGGCACAGAGAGAGAGAGGCAGAGCCTGAGCCATCCATCAGCCCTCGGAGAGTCAACAGCCCCCTGGTCTGGAAGTTGCTGATGATAAAGTGGAGGAACAGATGGGTCCAGTGCCTGATGCATGGATGCGCAGAAGGCAGAGGCGACGAGAGCAGTGAAAATCTGTGGGCCGATCCTTGGGGAAGGAAGAGCCATCACTGCTAGTGAAGCGCCACCCTAGCTCTGGGGATAAATGCAAGGGGCAGAGATGAATAGATGTGACAGACAACTATTCATCTCCCTACTGGACGGACTTGTTAACCTGCAGTGAGAGAGAAACTTTTTGCCAAGGCTGCTGGTGCTCAAAGATAAAGGAATCTTTGAATTAACTTCAGACGGTTTGTCGTGTTTGGGAAGCTGCGTCAGAACAAGCTGACTGGTACACAGGCAAGCAGAGGAACTCCATTATTTCTAGCCATTCATGTTATAAATGGCCATTCTTATCCTAAAATTTAACATAAACAATGTTTGAATATTGATAATATTTTAAAATTTTATGACCAAAACAATTAATTATAATTTGTCTTACCAGATCAGTAATTACTGGCTGAATGTGAACACTATTTTCTCTAGCTGTCTCTACTGTGCATAGACCAGCCACAGGGTTGATATCAGTACACCTGTATGCACAAAATTACATTTTAGTAAACAAGCTATTTTTGGTTACCATAGAAAATAATTGGTCAAATGTAACTTAGACCAGATATTTGATTGCACTGCCATCTTGATTTTTCTGATGCCTTCCACAGATACCCCTGTTTCTTGAAATATGTAAGTCCTTGGTTAACAACCACTTATTCAGTGATCAAGGGGGTGTAGTTTCATATGCTGCCTGCATCTCACAGATGAGGCTTTGCTTTTTTGCACAGTCCGGTTTCTGGCATACTGCAGAACAGTGCCAGTCTATGGACTGGGAGTTGGGGACCCCTGATTTACAACAGCACTAAACAAATGGAAATTATGACTGATTCTCAAAGTTCCATCCATCTGATTCAGTGTAAGGTCTTTTATGTGCTATACCGTTGATAGCGAACCTTTTAGACACTGAGTGCTAAAACTGTGCTCGCGCATGCCCAAACTGAAAGGTACATGTGCATGCATGGACATGCGTGAATGTGCGCATGCACGGACATGAGCGCATGCGCAGAAGAGACCTGAAGACCAGCTGGCCGCAGGAGGCGGGGCATCCCAACACTGGCAGCGCGACAAGCGGTACAATCTTTTTCTTTCGTGAGCTTCTGTTTCGGCGTTTGCAGGAAAACAAACTCATGAAAGAAACGCTACAGAGATCTCACCAGGCGCCACGGCACACGTGCCAGCAGAGGGCTCTGTATGCCACCTCTGGTACGCGTGCCATAGGTTCGCCATCATGGTGCTATACCTTAAATGTGCATGACACTACTGTATACATATGGAGGACACATTAAATAAAAACATTAGCATGTATGTAATGCGTATGATTATGCAAGTTCACTACAAAAGATAATGAAAGATACAGGTTCCTTCTTACAGATGCATAATCCAATTTAAAGAAACAAGGAAGAAAGTGAAAAACAGGTATCGGAGAGATTTTACCAAGCTTATAAATTTCGCAGAACATAAAATCTAATGCAAGCTAATCTTATTCCCAAACCATTTGGGAAGCAGATAACTATTGGTTTCTAAAACAACAGTGAAATACAAGCAACAGTTCTGAACTGAGACATTATCTTGTAGAACTGTCAGATATACTATTTAACACCAAATTGCATTTCTTTTATCTAATGTTTTTTTTACTGAGTGAAGAATTATACCATTGACATAATCTAAATTTACATGTAATAATAGCTCATATTCACATTCCAAAGACTATGCTGCATTATTTAATTAACAAAATTATGCATCAGAAGCACCCTATTTCTTGCTTACCTTATATAATTCAAGTGGCATATAAATACTTACATGTAAAATGCTTTGGATCCAACAATTGAAGCTAAAAAAGTTGAAACTACTCCAGATCCAGATCCTACTTCAAGGCATATATCAATGCTAAATGAATGCAAAAATAATAGTTCAGAGATTAAAATGAGAATTACAATGTAACATACAGAACATACATGGTTTAATGTATACATTTTAAACTATCAGTTTTCAAATTAAAAATTAGATCCAGCAGCCAATGAGTAATGTCAGCTGTAAGTTTAATAAACTATAAAATAATTACAAGATCCAATCTGGGTCAGTCAACCTCTGGTCCCGGTGACTGACCCAGATTGGTTTTTGCATCATTATCCTGAGACAAGTATATTTGCCTTCATTTGTAAAAAATCATTGCCATAATTCTAATTTAAATTAAATAACTATATTTGTATGCTTCCCAGAGATGTTCAGTGTTGGGTGGCATCCAACTTTAATAAATTATTGCTATGATTACTACTATTCAACTTTTCTGATTTCTCAGGCTGATTAAATTCTACCTGCAATGCTATTTTACACATCAATAAGGAAACATGTTATATTTACTGGTAACCTAAGTCTAGAAGCTTTATAGACTTTATTCCATTTGTGTCTGGATTTTACTTGTACATTAATATTTCAGAGATGCTTAGCTTTATTCTTAAGTCCCTGCACCTAGGTGCAATCCTAACACACACACACACACACACACACACACATTCTTAAGTTTATCTGAACTCTTCCCAGCAAAAAATATTTTGTCATTTGATGCAATAATGACCAAAATTTTTTTCTGCAACAGAACTGAATGCAGTATGTACAGTAGTAGATGGTATTTGCAGCATACTGTTTTGGAAAATAGATACAGATAACAGACCACAAGTCAGTTATCAGAAAGTTTATACATTATGGTGAGTTGTATGATGTTATTTAATAGATTACAAAGACGAAACTTTTAAGTGAATTGGATTCCATGTAGCTTGCCA
Organism: Imantodes cenchoa; assembly: GCA_027560375.1. Classification (NCBI taxonomy): domain Eukaryota; kingdom Metazoa; phylum Chordata; class Lepidosauria; order Squamata; family Dipsadidae; genus Imantodes; species Imantodes cenchoa. The sequence goes on along the minus strand of JANHGD010007513.1, from coordinate 31,727 downwards.
CTGTCTTTTGTCCAGAAAGAATCCTTCTCCATCCCCTTTTCTGTCAAGCCTTTTCTTGATGGTTTCCCTGTCAAATATTAACCCTGACGACCAAGATCAGTCAATGATAACTGGGTGATCTACGTATTTACTCTTTTAATCGGCTCATATATGATGAATACTAGCTTAATTCTCCCGGACGTTCATTTCTAGCTGTATTTTTTTTAAAAGGCGGTTTATTCAATGTGCACTTATGTGATCCACATAAGACGTGGATCTTATGCACATCTCAGGGCAAGTTTACACATGCAGCTAAACTCGACTGTGTAAATTGCAATGCGCAGCAATGTTTCCTATTGTGCCCTTGCCAAGGCCGCCCGTGCGCAGTCCCCGAACTCTTCTCTTGCTTGCAGAGCGCCGCCTCACCCGGCGCTTCTCAGAGCTTCAGCATCCCGCTCGAGGGCGTCGAGCAGCAAGTAAGTGTCTTCGGCGGGCTCATAAACAGCACTGAAGGGACCCTCCGGACCCACGTGCTGGTGCCGCGGGGTTGGGATCATCATCGCCGCCGCGGTTCTTCTCCCGACCCCGAAGGCGACCCCGAAGCAGCCATAGACTTGCAAAACATAAAAACAATTTCTCTTTATTCCCAATTTAGCGAACCGCACGCCTCGCTTTTAACGAGGGCAAGAGAAATCAGGAAAGGCGGCCTTTCGCTCTCATCACGCCTGCGCTTGGTCAGAAATGCCCAATGATTGAGGCAGAGACACTAAAGCCCGCCCCTTCCAAAGAACAGTAGCCACCGATTCGTCGGTCTTCGAGATGGAAAGGTCGCGTGCAGTTAGTATCTGTTGTTCAGGCTCACCCCTTGAGGGAGGTTCATTTGCCTCTTGCGTAGCGGGTTGATTTGTCTTTATTTACTTACATGCCATTTTTTATTATTTTTATAATTGACTCAAGGCGGCAAACATACTAACACACGTTAACAGCGTTGGAAGGAACCTTGCAGGTCATCTAGTCCAATCCCCCACCCAAGCAGGAGACCCTTACATCTGCCTCTACCTAGGATCGAACTCACAATCTCCTGATTGTGAGGCAGGAGCTCCACCTCTAGGCCACAGCAGTTGTGGCCAACATTGTGATGGGTTGGGCTGAGAAAGAATCAGCTGTTGGCGCAGTGGCTATTTCTCCAAGCACTAGGAGCAGGATCCTAATGCAACTCCAGTGTGCTAGTGTAGGGGTCTCTAACCTTGGCAACTCTAAGACTTGTGGACTTCAACTCCCAGAGTTCCTCAGCCAACAAAGCT
>JANHGD010007512.1:248870-259341 GCA_027560375.1 Imantodes cenchoa | reverse complement strand
AATAGAGGACAGTCAAGGTGATAAAATAGAAAGTAAGTGGGAAAGATCCTGTAATACAGGTATAGGGGCAAGTTTAATCAACTACATTATGTGATGTTGTTAAGGCAATCCTATAGCCAACTCCAATTCCTTCTGTGGTTTTTAATGTCACTTAACAAAAATGTATGCTAATGTATAAATTTTTTTAAAAAAATATTTCATCCACTGTGATAAACATTGCCTAGCAATTTTCTAAGGGATGGCCTTTTATAGTTATTTATTTCTTAAAATGTATTGAAAAAGCTAATATTTATATTATTTTTAATGTTTATTAATAGGGATAAAGTGTGTCAGATGTTTATAATTATACATACAGGTATCAAACATGTAGGTTTTAGGACTGTAATTTTTTCATTGATAATACTTTGGATATCCTAACCAGTAGCACATTATTTGATGTTTGTCCATCATGTTCAAAGAGGACCTTGACCTTGGGGATGTCAAGTCTTGCATGTGAATTGCATTAAAGTGAGGGAGAGGAAAATAATTTGGATTAACGTGAGGGAGAGGAATAAAAATTTTCCAGAGAGAGTGGAAAATAAATCCCTGTCCAGGTCTTGGTTTGGCCCAAACCAGGGTGGGATGGGGAGGGCGCGAGCCTCACGGAGGTCAACTAATAGCAAGATTGCTTTGCACATTGGTAAATCAACTCACTGGTTTCATCAGAACTCTGGAATCCTTTTAGCTTCAGATTGTGACGAAGCTTTAAACTCAGAAAATTCAGTTTTTCAACAGAGCCTCATTTCCCTCCATAATCATGATGAATGAAGTATTTCCAGTTTGTCTGAGTAACTCTGAAAAGCCTATCCAAACAGTGAAAGTGAGCAGGCAGAGTCCTGAAGAAAACAAACAGGTGGCATGGACACATTGGATTTTGTTCTCCTTGCATTCTCTCTTCATCTTTGCATCATTTCTGAAAGTTGTGTGAAGTAGATTTGGGAGATCCTCGTTTGAGCAGGAGTTCTCTCACACAATATAAAATCAGGGTCTCCTCCTAGACACTCTTCAGTAGCACAGGATTGAGCTTGTAGTGTGTTTCCTGGTACCTTACTTGATACTGGCTGGCAATATGGCATTAATTGGATTTTCCACAGTAACAAGGACAGGGTCACTCAAATACACAAATACATTGTGAAAAGTTGAAGGGGTTGCTTTCACCTGCCAGGCAAGCAGGATGGCAAGCAGGGGACCAGTGTAACTGTTGGCAACGACAATTTCCCAAAGAATGTTACATGCTACTGCCAAATTTCAGACTGTTGAAATAGTGAAGACACTACACGTAGGATAATGAGTAATGTCAGCTTGGCAGGTGAGTTTCCAGAAGGATGTCGCAGCACAACAATAATAATAATAATGGCAGATTGGTATTTTTGTACCAAACTGTATCACAACATAGTCTCACAGTCTCACGGAGATATTTTAGGCTAACTTCTGCTGGCATGTGAATGAGAACTCCATATTGCCACAAAGATAATGTATTGGTTTTGAATTGACTGGTCCTCACCAGGATAGGTTACAGGAAAGCATATCCAAACCCTATGTATAACTCTCCAAGTATCATTAATAAGAGGAGCAATTCTGCTCTGTCCTACACCGTCTTCTGAAATTCTTGTCTTGGTGGCTAATTAGAATTTGCCAGATGGAAGACATTAAAAGAGAACCAGTTTGGTCTGGTGGCTACATCACCAGACTAAAAGCAGGATACCGTGAGGTCTAGTCCTGCCTTAACCATGAAAGTTGACTTTGGGCCTGTCACACTGTTTCAGCCCAACTTGCCTCTCAGGTTTGTTGTTGTGGGAAGAATAAGAGGAAGAAGGTGTGTAGGGTAGGTTTCCTGCCTTATTTGTAAAAATAATAAAGGCAGGATATTTTTAAAAAATTAAATAAAATTTTATTTTTATGTTAAAAAAAAACAGAATTGTGATGTTTGAAATTGTCCCCATTAATTACCCCCAACACCAGGGGTCCCCCTCCTGCCACAAGGAGCTCAAATGGTAAAGATGGTCTCCAGAATTTGCTTCACAAGGGGTCGCTTTCAGGGAGCAGGTTTTCTAGCCCTATAACCTCTTATTTCCCCCCTCTACTTTCAGAATTGTTCGGTTTAGGCATCAACAAAGGGAGGCTAGATATTAATGAGGATTAAATGTCTAGCAGACACAGAGCACCTGCTACAACCAAAGAAGGAAATTATTTGATTGGGATTAGAGCAAAATATTTGTTATTTTAGATCAGGCCTGTCGAACTGGCAGGCCGGATCCGTCACACCTAGGCCACACCCACCCCATCTCCGCAAAGGCCAAAAACGTTGCGATACATCATGTGATGTGATCGAGTTTGACACCCATATCTTAGAACTTTTAAGAGTAAATAAAGCAACTTCTTTTCCAGGTGTTAATTGAAAAATGGAGATGGATCACAAAACATATGCTTAATGGACTTGAGTTTAATTGTGCTTTTTCTTCTTTTCTCATCTCAGGGGAAATCCTTCATTAAAGATGCCCTGAGATGCAAGGCACATGCCTTGCGGCACAAGTTTAGTTGTATCAGTCGCAAATGTCCTGCTATCAAAGAAATGGTGTTCCAGCTACAGCGAGAATGCTATCAGAAGCATGATCTCTGCTCTGCAGCCAAAGAGAATGTCCAGGTCATTGTGGAGATGATTCATTTCAAAGACTTGCTACAACTTGAGTAAGTAAAGAGGGAGCATCTAATCTGCTAGCATAAGTTCCGAAAAGTTGTATGTCGCTTAATTTTATTCATCTCAACCAGAGGAAATTTTTAGCAATACAAATGAGCCATAGATATATCCCATAGAGTTGTAGCCATGCCACAAAGGTGAACTGAAAAGGTGATGCCCAATTTTTTAGAATCCTGTATAAAATGGATTGCTCACTCTTTTCCTTTTTCTTTTTTGAAGAAATAATTGAATGATCATTCTTTGATCATTCTCAGATTTTTCCCTTTAATATACTCAGATATAATAGTGAGATCTGAGGTTTATTTTTACATGTTATAACAATGGAATAAAATTCAACCATGTTTTACATGTAAAATGACCTCTCTTTTTGTTGGTCATTTGCTATGAAAACCCTCTGCTTTCTAATGTATTGTTCAGATTCATGCATTAGAAAGAAGACAGATTATCTCGCACACAGAAATGAGAATGTGTTCAAGTTTGAATATAGATCTGCTCCTATTATAATGTGAGAGTTGTAGAATTTCTGTGTAAGAGGGAAAAAAATAATTGCATTATCATATAGAGAAGCAGGGGCGTTCACCAGGGAGGTAGAAAACATCAAGATGGGAGGCATAACTATACTATTTGTGTCCGATAGCAATAGTACTTGGATTTACATACCGCTTCACAGTGCTTTACAGCCCTTTCTAAGCAGTTTACAGAGTCAGCACATTTCCCCCAACAATCTGGGTCCTCATTTTATCGACATCAGAAGGATGGAAGGCTGAGTCAACCTTGAGCCCCTTCAGGATCGAACTCCAGGCTATGGGCAGAACTTGCCTGCAATACCACATTCTAATCACTGCGCCAATAGCGCTCCTATACTCTTTTTATATGCATGCAAAGCATATTTTTAAAAGGTGGGTTTTGGGTCATGCTCACATTTTTACATTTTTACCCCCATCACTGTAAGTATTCTGTGGGTGCTGCAGCACATGTTGCATAATTGGCTTACACATCGTGAAGGAAAATGCCAGTCCTCACCAACACATAACCTCTCAGTATTTGCTGAAACTTAAAACATGTAGAATTCTATTGAAGCCAAATTTTTGTGAATGGCTGGCAGAAACCTTAACTCTTAATATCTAACCTGCCAAAATATAGATACAAGTACTCCACTTAACTCCTCCAATCTCTTATTCAAAAGTTTACTTTTTCTGCTCCAAGAATGACAACAAACAGATACTTAAAACCTACAATTATGAGCCCTTTAAATTAAAATTTTCAGTGAATTCTGTGTCAGACATTTGTTTGGATCAGAATACCTTTAAAAACAATGCAGTTTTGACAGCAACTTAATCATTAAATCTGGAAACATTTTTAATGCTTCTAAAATTAACATCAACAGATCTGTTTTTTGAACAGATAGTAAAGACACTCAGTATAGCCTTGAAGTGCAAGATGGGAAGCAAATGAATTAAATAATAATAAACTAGTAAAAATCATCTCAATGAAACTAGGAAATTAAATACATGAATCACTATGGAAGAAGATCTGCAACTGTGTTCATTCAGCTCCACATGGCTGCTCTCTGAGGATAGAGTCTCCTTTCTTATCTGTTCTGGAAAATGCTTCCTTGTGGAAATTTTTTGCTTTTTGCAAATAGGTTCATGCTGCAGAAATGGAATAGAATTTCCACTCTGAAGTAGGAACAGAATTTCTTTTACAGACCTATATACCTGTAAACTAAGATAAGAACTACATTGCTGTATGGAAAGAACCAAGGAACTTGGGAGCAAAGTTGTCTATCCTGAAGAAACACTTTTTTCAGTAACTACTTGTCCATAATTATAGCATATTACAATTGTATAGTTCTTATCCTACATAAAATAGTTCATGATATTTACTAAGGTACCTAATATTTTTTTGCCTGCACATGGTATCTACTAAAAGAGTAAAATTCAGGGCACATAATTACATCTCTTGAAGTATGGTTAAATTCAAGGCTAAGTAGTTGAGTCTTAAGATGGAGATGTGTCAGAACACTTTATCTTAAAAGAGGTATCATTTTACATTTCTCTCTGCCTCACTTCAGAAAATAATAATCTGCCTTGTTTATTTATGCTTATTAGATTATTCATATTTGTTATAGCCACCCAATTCAAATGGACTCTTGGCGGCATACAAAACTCAAAAAAAATCCATAAAAACAGATAAAGCCAGACAAACCATCCAAACTAAAACATTTTTGAAACCAACAAAAAGCAAACAGAAGGCTCCTCAAAAGTACAACACAGTAATAAATTAACTCTAGGCCTATTGATATTACTTATATATTTATTGGCAAGAATGTGTTCATGAACATCTGACCTGCATTCAAATGTGTTATTTTTTGTTTGTTTATTTATTTTATTTCGTCAGGCATGTATTAGATAACAGATATAAAAACTTAATTATGAATACATGAAATGGATATGAATAAAAAGGAGCATTAGGACAGGGATGGTAGGCATGCGGGTGCAACTAGGCATGTGTTATTTAGTTCAGAATTGCAGCCATTTTTACAATCCTTTTTACTGGCTGTTCCTTAGCATTTGTAATATTGCACTGCAGTTTACTTCAGTGGTAGGTAAATGGCCTGAAACAGGGGTGTCAATCTGACAGCCCTTGGGCCAGATGCATCACATGCAATCCATGCCCACCCATGCCCACCCCGACTCCACAAAGGCAAAAAAAGTCACAATATGTCACATGTGATATGATCGAGTTTAACATGGTCTACAGTGTTTACTTATAATCCTAGTGCAACAGACTCAAATGTGCCTGATTTTTTTAATGCTTTGTGTACAAGTAAATTCATCTGTATCATTCATTTGTGGATCTTGTTGCATTATGTATATTCTATAGAGAATATAATTCGGATCATTTTAATAGCAGATAGGATTGTGGGATTTTTTTTCCCCTTCTCCTGAAAGATGGAATGGTGCCAGGGATAATAAAGGTTTTGCTTCAGTTTCAGACCAGCACTGATACTGCATTGGAGTGGCAAATCAAATATCTCTTGCATGCTGGGTGAAATAATGTCTTAAGTAATTTTGCCTCCTTGAGTAATTCTGCCACGGAGTGCCAAAACAAATGCCTCTTGCATGCTGAGCGAGACAAATATGTCCTTCAGATTCCTGTGGGTCCCTTCCATGAAATTGGCAACCAACTAAATTATAAATGACTGGTAGTTAAATGTGATAGTTTAGTTCAGTGGTTTGCAGACAGTGTTCTGTGGCAAGATGGAGAAGCTGACAGATTGCACATCATCACTGAACTTGCCCGGGAAAGAACGCCATGTGCTTTTCCCAACTCAATTTGATGGTGAGATGCAGCACCTAATCATGGCCCGGCCAAACAAAGCACACATAAGAGAACATGTCCCAAAATACACAGCAAGCTTCCCTGGCAGGATTGTTCTGTGTCCAAAAAAAAAAAAAAGCTTCTATAAGAATTATTCAAGGAAAGAAGATAGACATAGACCTAAATGGAGAAAAAAAATCTACTTATATGCTGTGTAAGGCTGGAATTTTACTCTCCTACTCTCATAATTAACCACAAAAAGGGAGGGCATTTAAATTTCAGACCAAATATTCAACTTTTCCAATACTTGGTATTAGACAACAGTAAATAAATTATTCTTCCTTCAGCTTGACGTAAAGATGTAAAGGTTCTGGAAAAATTTTAAAACAGAAAAATATAGGGGTTTCTAATATTTTTGCAGAAAGAAATAGACTTTGGAGACAAAGACTTGAAAAATAAAAGGTAAAGGTTCTCCTCGCACATACGTGCTAGTCGTTCCTGACTCATCTCAGTTTCAAAGCCGAAGAGCCAGCGCTGTCTGATGACAATTCCGTGGTCATGTGGCTGGCATGACTAAGCGCCAAAGGCGCACGGAATGCTATTACCTTCTCACCAAGGTGGTCCCTATTTTTCTATTTGCATTTTTACATGCTTTTGAATTGCTAAGTTGGCAGAAGCTGGGGCAAGTAACCGGAGCTCACTCCGCTACGCGGCACTAGGGATATAAACAATAATATTCTTTAATCATCCTTTATAACTAATTCTAAATAAGCGGGTGCTGCTTCCAGCTTCTGGCCAGTTCCTGGAGATTAGGGCCTAGTAAAGAGCCAGAATAATCATCTCTAGGTCAGAACTCAGTAAGAGCAAGCAAATGCAAGAGCATCCTTCCTTTGTGACTACTATAAACATTAATGCACCCTGGAATAAGAAATACATATTAGCAAATGTATTACATAGTTACCTGTGCACAGGAACTGTGAAGATCTGTACATTTTTTGCTTATATGGCATTTAACATTTATACCATTTAAAAAGAAAATATTAGGAAATATTTCATAATCCAAGATTGGGGTGGGGAGATTTTTTTTTTCATTTACACCTATATCTACAGTTCATACTTCATAACATCTTGAAGCGGCCTGAATTGCCCATTTCCCCCCAAATTTCCCCATCCCCTGTAAACTATCTAGGCTTCCTCTGTTAACACTGTTTGTAAGCAACAGCATAATTCAAAGGTTAATCAGGATTAAGTCGTTTGTAACAACAACAAAAGAAAGTGCCAACATTCCTCAAGATAGGAAGACTCCCTCCTCTTCCTTCTTTGCTTTGGCTTCCTGATAAAACCATGACTCCCTTTGGGTCCATTGGGTAATGTCTTTAATGAGCCCATAAGCCCATAATGAGCTGGTATCCCAAAGAATGGAATCAAATCATTTATATATACGTATATGTATATATTACTAATTCTCCTAAAAATGTGAGTTCCAGGTATAGTTATAGATGAAGAAATGATAGACATCATGATCTCCGAAACGTTTACAAAATTTTAATATACTAAGCTTTCGTCAGCCCCTGATGACATCATCAAAGTGCATGCAATGAATAAATCAATCGGCATTACATAAAAGCAAATATCTCTTCAATGGGGATTTTACACTCTGACGATGTCATCAGGGGTTGACGAAAGCTTAGTATATTAAAAAAAATTAAACGTTCTGGAGATTGTGATGTCTATCATTTCTTCATCTATAACTATACTTGGAACTCGCATTTTTAGGATAATTCAATACACACACACACACACACACACACACACACACACACACATATATACACACACACACAAACACACCATTGTAAGTCAGCATCTCTTCCTCCTTTTGTTAAATGAACCAGCAGAGAAGGGGCGTTCTACTTACCATGATACGCCTCTTCTCAGTGGGAGGAGCCATCATTCAGGAATGGGTTGACCTCGTGCCAGCCAATGAAGGACCGAGTCTGCAGAATATTAATCTGGGCACCACCTTAGTAACCCAGATCTGACTCGGTCCTCCATTGGACTACACGTGGTTTTCCAACCCTTCCTGGGCTCCTCTTCTCTACTGTTCCCTTTACCTGTCAGATTTTTCATTTTATCTCCCCTTTTTCTTGCGTATTGACTTGCCTTACTGGAGCCACGTGGCAGTCCGAGCTGTCAAAATAGCGTGGCTGCCGGTTTTTTTCCTTTCGCTCAGGGTCGGTGTTCCGGCCTTCTTTGCCTTCTGTAGCCTCTGCTGCTCCGCTGGAGCTCGCGTTCGTCTTCTGCCTCCCTTCGGCAGGAGCGACTGCACCCTTCTCGTGGGGCAGCGTGTCCTTGCTTCAGGCTTTGGGATTTCCCACGCCCACGCCTCCTCGCTCTAACTGCCTGCCGCCTCGTCGAGTGCTTGAGGAAACTCGCGCTCGGCTTTGACTGACAGGAGCCGCCCAACGCGCCTGGGATTTCCCCCGCGCGCGGCCCGACTTCGAGGCTGCCGATTTGCTTCCTTAAGATGTCATCTGTCAATGTGGTCAAGGTGCCTGGCTTCACAGGGGATTCCCCCGTCTTGGCACGCTACCAGGTCAGCTCCCCTCTCCTCACTTGAGGCACGTACCGCCATTTTGAGACAGACACCATTTTGGGCCTTGGCATGACTGCGCAGGAGAAGCCATCGGGCAAACGCCGGACCAAATCCAGGAGGTATGCCAGTGATGAGGATGACCCCAGGGGGCGACAGGATTCGGAGATACCCCCCAGGGAGCAGAGTCGCCCAGGTTCTGGGCTGAGGGTGGAGCAGAGGGGCGGCAGGGCCTCACAGCCAGCACACTCCAGGGATCCACGGCCTACTGGGACTGAAGCCCCATCAGCGCCACCCATCTTGTCCCTGGATGATCCCGATTTCTTTCGGCGCTCACTGGACCCTTGGGGCCCGTGTCCCCCGGCTGTGGCCAATGACCAGATTCCAGTTTTGGGAGGGGCCATTCCTGCTGCTTCAGCCCACGTGGCCTCCACAGCTCCTACTCCGATGCAGCCCCTATTATTGGATCAGGCCACGCTGCAGGCCGTTCAACAGGGCATTGCAGCCAGCGCTTCGCAGCCCCCGATTGCCCGTGCTGGTTCATCCCAGCCATACCATGAGGTTGCAACCCCATCCTCCCGTGACGTTGGGGAGGATGCTCTTGCCCAGCAGGACCAGGGCCCTTCTCTTGATGTCGGTCAAGATGCCTTGTCGGAGGAGGAGGATGACCAGGGTGAGCAGCAGCCAGCCGGGCTCTTCCCTCCGGCATTGTTCAAGTCTCTCCTGCAAAGAGCAAAGGCTTTGGCCGGTCTCCCGCCTGGATCTTCCACACCTGTGGCTTCAACTTCAACATTGGATCCGATCTTCGCTGAATACGTCCCGACGGTCGATTTGGTTCCTGCTCCGCCCTTGTTCCTGGACAATGTTCGCAAACAATGGAACACTCCGGCTGCTGGGCCTTCGCCTATGGCGCTTGACAAGAGACACTTCAATGTGGCTCAGGAATTGGCCACTCTTCTGGAGGTGCCTAGCGTGGACTCCCCGGTCCTGGCTCTCCATTCCAACGCCACCATGCCTGGCTCGCAAGATGAGGTACTGCGCCCGGAGGACAAGCGTCTAGACTAGACCTTGGTTAAGGCCCACCAAGCGGCAGCGTGGTCGATCCAGGCCTCATCTTCGGCTTCCTTTTTCTTGCGTGCCGCGCTGCTGTGGTTCCGGATCGTCCAGGACAAGGTTCCTCCAGAGGATCTCCACACCTTTCAGGAGCTGAACAAGGTATTCGCCTGTTCGCAGTTTGCCGCCGATGCTGCACTGCATTCCTCCCGTTTCGCCGCCAAAGCCTTGGGAGCCGCAGTTGCCATACATCGCCTGCATTGGCTACGACAGTGGCAGGTGGACCATCGCCACAAATGGCGCCTAGCCTCCGCTCCGTACCAAGCTCCTAACCTCTTCGGGACATCACTGGATCCTGTCCTCATCGAATCTAAGGACAAGAAGAAGGTCCTCCCCTCTTTGTCCCGTAGGGGTAATTCACGGCCCACCCCTTACCCAAGATGGCCCTTTCGAGCCTCTGACCATTCCTTTAATTCATCAGGTCAGTCCGGGTTTCGATCCCAGGGACAGCAGGGATTTCGTCAACGCCAGGGACAGGACAGGGCCCCTAGGGGTAGGGCGTACTGTAGACCCTCCCGGGGTGGTGGAGGAGGAGGAGGCTCCCGCTCTTATCGCAAGTACCGCTAGGGAGGCGAGGATGGCTCCAGTTGGAGCACGTCTAGCCCATTTTGTGACAGCCTGGGAAACCATTTCCACAGATAGATGGGTTTTGCAGACCGTTTCTGCTGGTTTGCGTTTAGAGTTTCTCTCTCTCCCCCCGAGTT